>JALJCO010010418.1:0-230279 GCA_023101725.1 Atherinomorus stipes
TCTATGTAGAGCCACCAAACTGTCAGGGTGTCATTAGGGGTAAGTCCTGGATGCCTGTAGGAAATTTTGGTTCCATGGGGTAAAAGACACCCAAGCTACACCACTTTTTAGCGCCACTTCCATCATCCAACTCTCTATTCATTCATTTAAGACTCAAAATGGAAGGTGCTCAAAATAATCTCAAATTGGACTCAATCTACTCAGGGGGACCCCCACATATGGTAGACCATCTTCATTGTCTGAAAAATAGACTTCTGACCAATTTTGAGCACCACTTCCACATTCCAAATCTCCATTCATTCCCATGGGATTCAAAATGGAAGGTGCTCCAATTGATTTAGAATTGGGCTATATCTTCTCAGGGGGTTCCCCACATACGGTAAACCAAGGCATTCTCTACAAAAATAGACTTCTGCCCACTTTTGAGCACCACTTCCACATTCCAAATCTCCATTCATTCGTTTGGGACTCAAAATGGAAGGTGCTCCAATTGATTTAAAATTGGGCTAAATCTACTCAGGGGGTCCCCACATACGGTAAACCAAGTTATACTCTAAAAAAAAATTGACTTTTGCCCACTTTTGAGCATTGCTTCCACATTCCAAATCTCCATTCATTCTTTTGGGACTCAAAATGGAAGGTGCTCAAATTCACTCAAAATTGGACTCAATCTACTCAGAGGGACCCCCACATACAAGAAATCTGCTCCATTTCCCCCAAACTATACCCCCATTTGTGCACCACTTCCACATTCCAACTTTAGTAACCTCAAGATATTTGACTTCCAATTTTCAATTTAGCGAGGTTAGAAAAGTTAGGGTTCTAACCTTTTTAAGTTGGAAAATGGAGGCAGGAAGTATGCTTTCTCCAGCCTAACAAATTGCCCCTGGGGGCCAAATTTAAAACAGAACATGGTTGTGCCACAGCCATTGACATACCCTAAGCTCAGGTTGGTGTGGCCTTTACAAGTCACAGAAATGGCTGTTGGACCCAAGACGTTGGGCAAGGGCTTCACATGGGGCACCATTGTGTCGATTCCTGTGTATCCCACCTCTGGTGTGATTTTTTTGCCCATTCCCCATCAGAATCCCATTGATTCACTCATAAATACAATTCCAGAAGTGTATATTTCCCCTTATGAAAATTAATTTGGAACTTTGAAGCACCCCCCACTTTCCTGTTGGTATCCCCTACTTTTCCTGAGATTCCCGCCCACTTTTAAGGCCCTTTCAGATAGAACGCGGCAAGAGGATGGCGGCAAACCCATTCATTGTGTATGTGGTACTGCCGCGGCAGCGCATTCCGCCATGCCGCGGAGTACTGCGGTGCGCAAGGTGGGCGCATGCCGACGCGGTGGCGCTGACGCCGCTGCGCTCGAATTCAACCTTTTTCAATTCGGGCGCAGCGCGCTGTGACGACATCCTAGTGCGTCCAATAGGAGAGGCCAGTTCAGGGAAAAAAAGTGGTCATTGTTCAGCCTGAAGTAAACCTGGAAGCGGTCTGTGTGAAAGAATGCAGCTCACGGACGAGCCTGAACTCCCCACGTTCTGCCTTGTTATCAGGATCGTGTGGACCCCCACCCTTTTATCTGCTGCTGATCTCCTCCTCCTCCCTTGGAGCAAAGCTCTTTGCTGCGACCATGAGATGTACATCTCTCACAACGAAGCGTGCCACGGAGAAAACACTTCCTGGTCTGTCGCTTAGCAACGCGTGCCTGACGTGTTTGCTGCCGCCGGGTCTGCCGCCGAGTCTGCGCCCTACCTCGTGGTGAACTTGGCAAAAAACGCGTTCTATCTGAAAGGGCCTTCAAGGTAAACTTGCCCAGTTTGTGTTTAGTTTCTATTTCACAGAAAGCACAAAGGGGCACCAAAAGCCTTTTAAAACAATGCCTTTATTGAACATAGGCTTAAACATAACACATTCCTTCTATTCAATCATCATCTTTATTCTTTGGTTTGCTTTTTCTTTTTAGGGCCTTTCACCCAGGAAAGATGGCTTGATTCCCTCTCCAGCGGAGGGGGTTTGATTCCTGGATCCTCACTTTTTGGAATCAGAGACCCTGGACGAGGAGGTGAGTATGGTGGGGGAGGTGAATCAGGTGGTTTGAGGTCAGGAAGATCTGCATCTTCTTCCACTGAGGTGTCAGTTGTGGAAAGATGGCTTGATTCCCTCTCCAGCGGACGGGGTTTGATTCCTGGATCCTCACTTTTTGGAATCGGAGACCCCGCACGAGGAGGTGAGTATGGTGGGGGAGGTGAATCAGGTGGTTTGAGGTCAGGAAGATCTGCATCTTCTTCCACTGAGGTGTCAGTTGTGGTATTTGGAGAAGAGCAGGGTGCCAGACTGATAGTTGAATCACTCTCATAGTCAGTCTTGTCTTTCCCATCCTCCACAGCCTCCATGTCTTCCTCCGTTAGTTTGCTGCAAGGTAAGTAAAACCGAAGTTAGCATAGTACTCATTCATAGAAAGTTGTGTGTGGTATGAAAAAATTCTTCCTAATTCAAAATTCCATTTTCCCACTTAAAGGTTAGGTAATGAAGACCCAAAACATTTTAGGTTGCAAATTGGAAGAAAACACTTCCTGATTAAACATTCCATTTCCCATTTAAGAAAGTTAGGGAACAAAAGCCCTATGTTTTATAAGTTGTGAATTGGAATGAAACTTCGGAATTCTACACTCCATTTTCCTCTTTAAAAAAGTCAGGGACCCATGACCCTAACTTATTTAAACTGGAAAATGGAAATCGCATGTTAACCTACCTTTCCTGTTGCTGGCTGGCCATCATCTGATCTACAACAGACGATCTTGCTTATAAGGGGTTTGGAAAGTGGGTCCACCCACCACACCTGAGACTCCTCCCATAATTCCAATTTCCTATTTCTTGAAAAAATTTCTTCCAAATGCATATTTTTTTAAAATTCTCATAAATTTTTTCTTCCAATTTGCTTTGCCCCATTGTATTTTACAGCCATAATCCTATTTATTCCTAACTTTTTAATCCAAATATCTTTTTTATCAATTAATTTCTGATTTACAATATTAATAGATTTTGTCTTCCAAAATGCTTTCCCGCCATGATTTTCACAGCCATAATCCTAAATATCCCTAACTTTTTAATCCAAATACATATTTTAATCAATCAATTTCTCACATACAAAATTAATCATTTTTATCTTCCAAATTTATTTCACCCCATCATTTTTACAGGCATAATCGTATCTATACCTAAATGTTTTTTTTATATAAATGCCTATATTTATCAATCAATTTCTGATATACAATATTAATAAATTTTATCTTCCAAATGGCTTTCCCGCCATGATTTTTTTTACAGCCATAATCTTATTAATCCCTAACTTTTTAATCCAAATCTCTTTTTTTATCAATTAATTTCTGATCTTAAATATTAATCATTTGATCTTCCAAAATGCTTTCCCACCATTTTTCAACAGCCATAATCCTAGTTATCCCTAACTTTTAAATCAAAAATCTTATTTTCATTCAATCAATTCCTCATATACATAATTAATCATTTTTTATCTTCCAAATTTCTTTCAAACCATTATTTTTCAAAGCCATCATCCTATTTATCCCTGGCTTTTGAATGTTTTTGACTATTGCTAGGAATTCATTTCTCATAGTTGTTATGTTTAACCTCCAAATTTCTTTCCTACCATTATATGATACAGCAATGATCATTTTTCTCTTATCACACAGGTAGTGCTAGGCATGGGAATATGCCCAATCATTTGTGTTGAAGAGTGAATGAATTGTGATGACTTTTGACCACCACTGTTATATCTCAAGAGCAAAGAGTTGCAGGGGCACCAAACTTTCTTTTATTTATCTGGTTATGAACTTCCATTCTGTTCATCAATTTTGAGATCACTCGGGTCAATATTTATAGTTTAGGACCATGGAAAGTGCATACACAAGGCTTCTTTTATGGTGTTCCTTCAATATTACTTGGTTTCAATCAATCACTCTTTTATGTGGAGTCACCAGATTCTCAGGTTGTCATCAAGGGATGGTCCAGGATGTGTGTTTCAATCCTGCCGCATAGCATCAAAGTTAAAAGTTTAGGAGCAATGAAAATACACAAAAAAGGCTTAATTCGTGGCCATCCTCATACATTACATGGTCTCTACCCACAACACTTTTATGTAAAGCCACCAAACTCTCAGGGTGTCTTCAGGGAATAGTCCTGGATGAATATAGCAAATCTGGGCTCCATGGGGTAAATGGGGGCCAAGCTCGACCAGTTGAAAGGCCGCAAATCTTAAGATTCTTTTGTGCTGTTTATGCTGAGTGCTGAAAATGTGACGTTTCCAGTCTTATATTTCTTAAAGGGAGAAACTCAGGGGCACCTATCTTTCAGGAATTTATCTGGCCATGACCCCACACCTTTGTGTAAATTTTGAGACCCCTGGGTTCAAAGGTCAAAGTTTAACAACATGGAAAACACACAAAACAGACCTTAATTTGTGGCCTTCCTTGAATATGACATGGTCTGTGCCCACCATAATTTTATGTAGAGCCACCAAACTCAGGGTGTCATCAGGGGTAAGTCCTGGATGCATGTAGCAAATTTGGGTTCCAAGGAGTAAACAGCAGCCAAGCTACACCACTTTTTAGCGCCACTTCCACCTTCCAACTCTGCATTCATTCATTTGGGACTCAAAATGGAAGGTGCTCAAATTAATCTCAAATTGGACTAAATCTACTCAGGGGGACCCCCACATACGGTAAACCAAGTTATATCCTAGAAAAATAGACTTCTGCCCACTTTTGAGCACCACTTCCACATTCCAAATCTCCATTCATTCCCATGGGATTCAAAATGAAAGGTGCTCCAATTGATTTAAAATTGGGCTAAATCTACTCAGGGGGGTCCCCACATACGGTAAACCAAGTTATACTCTAAAAAAAAATTAACTTTTGCCCACTTTTGAGCATTGCTTCCACATTCCAAATCTCCATTCATTTGTTTGGGACTCAAAATGGAAGGTGCTCAAATTCACTCAAAATTGGACTCAATCTACTCAGAGGGACCCCCACATACAAGAAATCAGCTCCATTTCCCCCAAACTATACCCCCATTTGTGCACCACTTCCACATTCCAACTTTAGTAACCTCAAGATATTTGACTTCCAATTTTCAATTTAGGGAGGTTAGAGTAGTTAGGGTTCTAACCTTTTTAAGTTGGAAAATGGAGGCAGGAAGTATGCTTTCTCCAGCCTAACAAATAGCCCCTGGGGGCCAAATTTAAAGCAGAACATGGTTGTGCCACAGCCATTGACATACCCTAAGCTCAGGTTGGTGTGGCCTTTACAAGTCACAGAAATGGCTGTTGGACCCAAGACGTTGGGCAAGGGCTTCACATGGGGCACCATTGTGTCGATTCCTGTGTATCCCACCTCTGGTGTAATTTTTTTGCCCATTCCCCATCAGAATCCCATCAATCCACTCATAAATACAATTCCAGAAGTGTATATTTCCCCTTATGAAAATTAATTTGGAACTTTGAAGCACCCCCCACTTTCCTGTTGGTATCCCCTACTTTTCCTGGGATTCCCGCCCACTTTTAAGGCCCTTTCAGATAGAACGCGGCAAGCGCAAGAGGACGGCGGCAAACCCATTCATTGTGTATGTGGTACCGCCGCGGCAGCGCGTTCCACCATGCCGCGGAGCACCGCGGCGCGCAAGGAGGGCGCATGCCGCCGCGGTGGCGCTGACGCCGCTGCGCTCGAATTGAACATTTTTCAATTCGGGCGCAGCGCGCTGTGACGACATCCTAGTGCGTCCAATAGGAGATGCCAGTTCAGGGAAAAAAAGTGGTCATTGTTCAGCCTGAAGTAAACCTGGAAGCGGTCTGTGTGAAAGAATGCAGCTCGCGGACGAGCCTGAACTCCCCACGTTCTGCCTTGTTATCAGGATCGTGTGGACCCCCACCCTTTTATCTGCTGCTGATCTCCTCCTCCTCCCTTGGAGCAAAGCTCTTTGCTGCGACCATGAGATGTACATCTCTCACAACGAAGCGTGCCAGGGAGAAAACACTTCCTGGTCTGTCGCTTAGCAACGCGCGCCTGACGTGTTTGCTGCCGCCAGGTCTGCCGCCGAGTCTGCGCCCTACCTCGTGGTGATCTTGGCGAAAAACGCGTTCTATCTGAAAGGGCCTTCAAGGTAAACTTGCCCAGTTTTTGTTTAGTTTCTATTTCACAGAAAGCACAAAGGGGCACCAAAAGCCTTTTAAAACAATGCCTTTATTGAACATAGGCTTAAACATAACACATTCCTTCTATTCAATCATCATCTTTATTCTTTGGTTTGTTTTTTCTTTTTAGGGCCTTTCACCCAGGAAAGATGGCTTGATTCCCTCTCCAGCGGAGGGGGTTTGATTCCTGGATCCTCACTTTTTGGAATCGGAGACCCTGGACGAGGAGGTGAGTATGGTGGGGGAGGTAAATCAGGTGGTTTGAGGTCAGGAAGATCTGCATCTTCTTCCACTGAGGTGTCAGTTGTGGAAAGATGGCTTGATTCCCTCTCCAGCGGAGGGGGTTTGATTCCTGGAACCTCACTGTTTGGAATTGGAGACCCTGGACGAGGAGGTGAGTATGGTGGGGGAGGTGAATCAGGTGGTTTGAGGTCAGGTAGATCTGCATCTTCTTCCACTGAGGTGTCAGTTGTGGAATTTGGAGAAGAGCAGGGTGCCAGAATGATAGTTGAATCACTCTCATAGTCAGTCTTGTCTTTCCCATCCTCCGCAGCCTCCATGTCTTCCTCCGTTAGTTTGCTGCAAGGTAAGTAAAACCGAAGTTAGCATAGTACTCATTCATAGAAAGTTGTGTGTGGTATGAAAAAATTCTTCCTAATTCAAAATTCCATTTTCCCACTTGAAGGTTAGGTAATGAAGACCCAAACCATTTTAGGTTGCAAATTGGAAGAAAGCACTTCCTGATTAAACATTCCATTTCCCATTTAAGAAAGTTAGGGAACAAAATCCCTATGTTTTTTAAGTTGTGAATTGGAATGAAACTTCCAAATTCTACACTCCATTTTCCTCTTTAAAAAAGTCAGGGATCCATGACCCTAACTTATTTAAACTAGAAAATGGAAGTCGCATGCTAACCTACCTTTCCTGTTGCTGGCTGGCCATCATCTGATCTACAACAGACGATCTTGCTTATAAGGGGTTTGGAAAGTGGGTCCACCCACCACACTTGAGACTCCTCCCATAATTCCAATTTTCTATTTCTTGAAAAAATTTCTTCCAAATGCATATTTTTTTTAAATTCTCATAAATTTTTTCTTCCAATTTGCTTTGCCCCATTATATTTTACAGCCATAATCCTATTTATTCCTAACTTTTTAATCCAAATATCTTTTTTATCAATTAATTTCTGATATACAATATTAATAGATTTTATCTTCCAAAATGCTTTCCCGCCATGATTTTTCACAGCCATAATCCTATATATCCCTAACTTTTTAATCCAAATACATATTTTAATCAATCAATTTCTCATATACAAAATTAATCATTTTTTATCTTCCAAATTTATTTCACCCCATCATTTTTACAGCCATAATCTTATCTATACCTAAATGTTTTTTTATATAAATGCCTATATTTATCAATCAATTCCTGATATACAATATTAATAAATTTTATCTTCCAAATTGCTTTCCTGCCATGATTTTTTTTACAGCCATAATCCTATTTATCCCTAACTTTTTAATCCTAATCTCTTTTTTTATCAATTAATTTCTGATATTAAATATTGATCAATTTTATCTTCCAAAATGCTTTCCCACCATTTTTTAACTGCCATAATCATAGTTATCCCTAACTTTTAAATAAAAATTCTTATTTTTATTCAATCAATTCCTCATATACATAATTAATCATTTTTTATCTTCCAAATTTCTTTCAACCCATTATTTTTCAAAGCCATCATCCTATTTATCCCTGGCTTTTGAATGTTTTTGACTATTGCTAGGAATTCATTAGTTATGTTTAACTTCCAAATTTCTTTCCTACCATTACATCATACAGCAATGATCATTTTTCTCTTATCACACAGGTAGTGTTAGGGGAGGGAAAATGGCCAATCATTTGTGGTGGAGGGGGAAGGGAGTAGTAATATTTTTTACCCCCACCTATATCTCATAAGGACAAAGGGGTGGGAGGGCACCAAACTTTCTTTTATTTATCAGGGGATAGTCCTGGATGCATGTAGCAAATTTGGGCTCTGTGGGGTCAATGGGAGCCAAGCTGGACCAGTCAAAAGGCCGCAATTCTCAAGATTCCTTTGTGCTTTTAATGCTGAGTGCTGAAAATGTATAGTTATGTACAGTCACCAGATTCTCAGGTTGTCATCAAGGGATGGTCCAGGATGTGTGTATTAATTCTGATCATGGAGGATCTCAGAGGGCCTATTCCAACATGTCTGCGTTCAGACTGATGAGACCTTTCCAGCGAGACCCCCCACGCACCAGTGCGATATTCAATGAAAAAGTTATCCTCCTCAAACCTTTAAAAACTCATGGTGTATGACTCCATAGAACCTTCCTGCATTTTTTGGTGCAGGCTGGGGTTTGACTTTTATGGAAGGAGCGGGATCAGGGGGCTGCACTCAGAATATGTTTTAGTAGGATGTGAGCCCTTCCCAATGCCTCTTGCCCCACCCCCCTACCCCCAAGCATTCTCATAATACAGGGGTCCAAAAAAACTGTGATTTCTAAGCCTTAACGGGCGTTTATTTGGAGGGCGGGAAATGCTAGGATTTGGTTCCCATCGTGATTGTAGGTGAGAGCGGCCCCCTCCTGGGGATACCATTTTGGTGCCTGTTGGGCCTCAGAGAGGGAAGTGGCAGGGGCCCAAAGTTTGGTTTTTGGCATTACTTGGCGATTGTCATGCGTGCAAATTTGCCAAGGGCAGGGTTGTGATCAGGAGGTCAAGTTCTACAAAACTAGGCCACTTTGTGTCCAGTTATCACAAGGTTTTTACTTTCCATATTTGAATTTAAAAAAGTTAGGGCCAAATTGTCCTAACCTTTTTAAATTTGAAGATGGAGGGAAAGATTGGGGAGTTTCCTGCCACATGGAGGGCCCAGGGAGCAGAAAACTCGAATCACAGATTGGATGTACCCAGCACAACCACATATTCAAAGTGCAAGCAGTTGCTCCCTGCATATGGTGCTGAAACAGCCATTGTAAACCAAGATGGGGTGAGGGCTTTAAGCAGGGCACCACTGAGTTAATCTTCACCTTGGCTTCGCGTGTTTTGATTTTGGGGGGTGTATGGATAACTTTTGCAAAAAGTGAAAGCTAGGGTTCCGGCCCAGTTATATTGTGTTTGGGGCTGAGAGACGATCACAACGATGTCTTTGAATTGCCTGTGCGACATTTCCACGCCCCCTTATGTGCCCCTCTGTGCGCCAACCCCCAATAAGCTTGGCGGGCTCTAGTGGCCGAACGGAGGATCTCAGAGGGCCTATTCCAACATGTCTGCATTCAGACTGATGAGACCTTTCCAGCGAGACCCCCCACGCACCAGTGCGACATTAAATGAAAAAGTTATCCTCCTCAAACCTCTAAAAACTCATGGTGTATGACTCCATAGAACCTTCCTGCATTTTTTGGTGCAGGCTGGGGTTTGACTTTTTTGGAAGGAGCGGGATCAGGGGGCTGCGCTCAGAATATGTTTTAGCAGGATGTGAGCCCTTCCCAATGCCTCTTGCCCCACCCCCCTACCCCCAAGCATTCTCATAATACAGGGGTCCAAAAAAACTGTGATTTCTAAGCCTTAACGGGCGTTTATTTGGAGGGCGGGAAATGCTAGGATTTGGTTCCCATCGTGATTGTAGGTGAGAGCGGCCCCCTCCTGGGGATACCATTTTGGTGCCTGTTGGGCCTCAGAGAGGGAAGTGGCAGGGGCCCAAAGTTTGGTTTTTGGCATTACTTGGCGATTGTCATGCGTGCAAATTTGCCAAGGGCAGGGTTGTGATCAGGAGGTCAATTTCTACAAAACTAGGCACTTTGTGTCCAGTTATCACAAGGTTTTTACTTTCCATATTTGAATTTAAAAAAGTTAGGGCCAAATTGTCCTAACCTTTTTAAATTTGAAGATGGAGGGAAAGATTGGGGAGTTTCCTGCCACATGGAGGGCCCAGGGAGCAGAAAACTCGAATCACAGATTGGATGTACCCAGCACAACCACATATTCAAAGTGCAAGCAGTTGCTCCCTGCATATGGTGCTGAAACAGCCATTGTAAACCAAGATGGGGTGAGGGCTTTAAGCAGGGCACCACTGAGTTAATCTTCACCTTGGCTTCGCGTGTTTTGATTTTGGGGGGTGTATGGATAACTTTTGCAAAAAGTGAAAGCTAGGGTTCCGGCCCAGTTATATTGTGTTTGGGGCTGAGAGACGATCACAACGATGTCTTTGAATTGCCTGTGCGACATTTCCACGCCCCCTTATGTGCCCCTCTGTGCGCCAACCCCCAATAAGCTTGGCGGGCTCTAGTGGCCGAACGGAGGATCTCAGAGGGCCTATTCCAACATGTCTGCATTCAGACTGATGAGACCTTTCCAGCGAGACCCCCCACGCACCAGTGCGATATTCAATGAAAAAGTTATCCTCCTCAAACCTCTAAAAACTCATGGTGTATGACTCTATAGAACCTTCCTGCATTTTTTGGTGCAGGCTGGGGTTTGACTTTTATGGAAGGAGCGGGATCAGGGGGCTGCGCTCAGAATATGTTTTAGCAGGATGTGAGCCCTTCCCAATGCCTCTTGCCCCACCCCCCTACCCCCAAGCATTCTCATAATACAGGGGTCCAAAAAAACTGTGATTTCTAAGCCTTAACGGGCGTTTATTTGGAGGGCGGGAAATGCTAGGATTTGGTTCCCATCGTGATTGTAGGTGAGAGCGGCCCCCTCCTGGGGATACCATTTTGGTGCCTGTTGGGCCTCAGAGAGGGAAGTGGCAGGGGCCCAAAGTTTGGTTTTTGGCATTACTTGGCGATTGTCATGCGTGCAAATTTGCCAAGGGCAGGGTTGTGATCAGGAGGTCAATTTCTACAAAACTAAGGCACTTTGTGTCCAGTTATCACAAGGTTTTTACTTTCCATATTTGAATTTAAAAAAGTTAGGGCCAAATTGTCCTAACCTTTTTAAATTTGAAAATGGAGGGAAAGATTGGGGAGTTTCCTGCCACATGGAGGGCCCAGGGAGCAGAAAACTCCAATCACAGATTGGATGTACCCAGCACATCCACATATTCAAAGTGCAAGCAGTTGCTCCCTGCATATGGTGCTGAAACAGCCATTGTAAACCAAGATGGGGTGAGGGCTTTAAGCAGGGCACCACTGAGTTAATCTTCACCTTGGCTTCGTGTGTTTTGATTTTGGGGGGTGTATGGATAACTTTTGCAAAAAGTGAAAGCTAGGGTTCCGGCCCAGTTATATTGTGTTTGGGGCTGAGAGACGATCACAACGATGTCTTTGAATTGCCTGTGCGACATTTCCACGCCCCCTTATGTGCCCCTCTGTGCGCCAACCCCCAATAAGCTTGGCGGGCTCTAGTGGCCGAACGGAGGATCTCAGAGGGCCTATTCCAACATGTCTGCGTTCAGACCGATGAGACCTTTCCAGCGAGACCCCCCACGCACCAGTGCGACATTAAATGAAAAAGTTATCCTCCTCAAACCTCTAAAAACTCATGGTGTATGACTCCATAGAACCTTCCTGCATTTTTCGGTGCAGGCTGGGGTTTGACTTTTATGGAAGGAGCGGGATCAGGGGGCTGCGCTAAGAATATGTTTTAGCAGGATGTGAGCCCTTCCCAATGCCTCTTGCCCCACCCCCCTACCCCCAAGCATTCTCATAATACAGGGGTCCAAAAAAACTGTGATTTCTAAGCCTTAACGGGCGTTTATTTGGAGGGCGGGAAATGCTAGGATTTGGTTCCCATCGTGATTGTAGGTGAGAGCGGCCCCCTCCTGGGGATACCATTTTGGTGCCTGTTGGGCCTCAGAGAGGGAAGTGGCAGGGGCCCAAAGTTTGGTTTTTGGCATTACTTGGCGATTGTCATGCGTGCAAATTTGCCAAGGGCAGGGTTGTGATCAGGAGGTCAATTTCTACAAAACTAGGCCCTTAGTGTCCAGTTATCACAAGATTTTTACTTTCCATATTTGAATTTAAAAAAGTTAGGGCCAAATTGTCCTAACCTTTTTAAATTTGAAGATGGAGGGAAAGATTGGGGAGTTTCCTGCCACATGGAGGGCCCAGGGAGCAGAAAACTCGAATCACAGATTGGATGTACCCAGCACAACCATATATTCAAAGTGCAAGCAGTTGCTCCCTGCATATGGTGCTGAAACAGCCATTGTAAACCAAGATGGGGTGAGGGCTTTAAGCAGGGCACCACTGAGTTAATCTTCACCTTGGCTTCGCGTGTTTTGATTTTGGGGGGTGTATGGATAACTTTTGCAAAAAGTGAAAGCTAGGGTTCCGGCCCAGTTATATTGTGTTTGGGGCTGAGAGACGATCACAACGATGTCTTTGAATTGCCTGTGCGACATTTCCACGCCCCCTTATGTGCCCCTCTGTGCGCCAACCCCCAATAAGCTTGGCGGGCTCTAGTGGCCGAACGGAGGATCTCAGAGGGCCTATTCCAACATGTCTGCATTCAGACTGATGAGACCTTTCCAGCGAGACCCCCCACGCACCAGTGCGATATTCAATGAAAAAGTTATCCTCCTCAAACCTCTAAAAACTCATGGTGTATGACTCTATAGAACCTTCCTGCATTTTTTGGTGCAGGCTGGGGTTTGACTTTTATGGAAGGAGCGGGATCAGGGGGCTGCGCTCAGAATATGTTTTAGCAGGATGTGAGCCCTTCCCAATGCCTCTTGCCCCACCCCCCTACCCCCAAGCATTCTCATAATACAGGGGTCCAAAAAAACTGTGATTTCTAAGCCTTAACGGGCGTTTATTTGGAGGGCGGGAAATGCTAGGATTTGGTTCCCATCGTGATTGTAGGTGAGAGCGGCCCCCTCCTGGGGATACCATTTTGGTGCCTGTTGGGCCTCAGAGAGGGAAGTGGCAGGGGCCCAAAGTTTGGTTTTTGGCATTACTTGGCGATTGTCATGCGTGCAAATTTGCCAAGGGCAGGGTTGTGATCAGGAGGTCAAGTTCTACAAAACTAGGCCCTTAGTGTCCAGTTATCACAAGGTTTTTACTTTCCATATTTGAATTTAAAAAAGTTAGGGCCAAATTGTCCTAACCTTTTTAAATTTGAAGATGGAGGGAAAGATTGGGGAGTTTCCTGCCACATGGAGGGCCCAGGGAGCAGAAAACTCCAATCACAGATTGGATGTACCCAGCACAACCATATATTCAAAGTGCAAGCAGTTGCTCCCTGCATATGGTGCTGAAACAGCCATTGTAAACCAAGATGGGGTGAGGGCTTTAAGCAGGGCACCACTGAGTTAATCTTCACCTTGGCTTCGCGTGTTTTGATTTTGGGGGGTGTATGGATAACTTTTGCAAAAAGTGAAAGCTAGGGTTCTGGCCCAGTTATATTGTGTTTGGGGCTGAGAGACGATCACAACGATGTCTTTGAATTACCTGTGCGACATTTCCACGCCCCCTTATGTGCCCCTCTGTGCGCCAACCCCCAATAAGCTTGGCGGGCTCTAGTGGCCGAACGGAGGATCTCAGAGGGCCTATTCCAACATGTCTGCATTCAGACTGATGAGACCTTTCCAGCGAGACCCCCCACGCACCAGTGCGATATTCAATGAAAAAGTTATCCTCCTCAAACCTCTAAAAACTCATGGTGTATGACTCTATAGAACCTTCCTGCATTTTTTGGTGCAGGCTGGGGTTTGACTTTTATGGAAGGAGCGGGATCAGGGGGCTGCGCTAAGAATATGTTTTAGCAGGATGTGAGCCCTTCCCAATGCCTCTTGCCCCACCCCCCTACCCCCAAGCATTCTCATAATACAGGGGTCCAAAAAAACTGTGATTTCTAAGCCTTAACGGGCGTTTATTTGGAGGGCGGGAAATGCTAGGATTTGGTTCCCATCGTGATTGTAGGTGAGAGCGGCCCCCTCCTGGGGATACCATTTTGGTGCCTGTTGGGCCTCAGAGAGGGAAGTGGCAGGGGCCCAAAGTTTGGTTTTTGGCATTACTTGGCGATTGTCATGCGTGCAAATTTGCCAAGGGCAGGGTTGTGATCAGGAGGTCAAGTTCTACAAAACTAGGCCCTTAGTGTCCAGTTATCACAAGGTTTTTACTTTCCATATTTGAATTTAAAAAAGTTAGGGCCAAATTGTCCTAACCTTTTTAAATTTGAAGATGGAGGGAAAGATTGGGGAGTTTCCTGCCACATGGAGGGCCCAGGGAGCAGAAAACTCGAATCACAGATTGGATGTACCCAGCACAACCATATATTCAAAGTGCAAGCAGTTGCTCCCTGCATATGGTGCTGAAACAGCCATTGTAAACCAAGATGGGGTGAGGGCTTTAAGCAGGGCACCACTGAGTTAATCTTCACCTTGGCTTCGCGTGTTTTGATTTTGGGGGGTGTATGGATAACTTTTGCAAAAAGTGAAAGCTAGGGTTCTGGCCCAGTTATATTGTGTTTGGGGCTGAGAGACGATCACAACGATGTCTTTGAATTACCTGTGCGACATTTCCACGCCCCCTTATGTGCCCCTCTGTGCGCCAACCCCCAATAAGCTTGGCGGGCTCTAGTGGCCGAACGGAGGATCTCAGAGGGCCTATTCCAACATGTCTGCATTCAGACTGATGAGACCTTTCCAGCGAGACCCCCCACGCACCAGTGCGATATTCAATGAAAAAGTTATCCTCCTCAAACCTCTAAAAACTCATGGTGTATGACTCTATAGAACCTTCCTGCATTTTTTGGTGCAGGCTGGGGTTTGACTTTTATGGAAGGAGCGGGATCAGGGGGCTGCGCTAAGAATATGTTTTAGCAGGATGTGAGCCCTTCCCAATGCCTCTTGCCCCACCCCCCTACCCCCAAGCATTCTCATAATACAGGGGTCCAAAAAAACTGTGATTTCTAAGCCTTAACGGGCGTTTATTTGGAGGGCGGGAAATGCTAGGATTTGGTTCCCATCGTGATTGTAGGTGAGAGCGGCCCCCTCCTGGGGATACCATTTTGGTGCCTGTTGGGCCTCAGAGAGGGAAGTGGCAGGGGCCCAAAGTTTGGTTTTTGGCATTACTTGGCGATTGTCATGCGTGCAAATTTGCCAAGGGCAGGGTTGTGATCAGGAGGTCAAGTTCTACAAAACTAGGCCCTTAGTGTCCAGTTATCACAAGGTTTTTACTTTCCATATTTGAATTTAAAAAAGTTAGGGCCAAATTGTCCTAACCTTTTTAAATTTGAAGATGGAGGGAAAGATTGGGGAGTTTCCTGCCACATGGAGGGCCCAGGGAGCAGAAAACTCGAATCACAGATTGGATGTACCCAGCACAACCATATATTCAAAGTGCAAGCAGTTGCTCCCTGCATATGGTGCTGAAACAGCCATTGTAAACCAAGATGGGGTGAGGGCTTTAAGCAGGGCACCACTGAGTTAATCTTCACCTTGGCTTCGCGTGTTTTGATTTTGGGGGGTGTATGGATAACTTTTGCAAAAAGTGAAAGCTAGGGTTCTGGCCCAGTTATATTGTGTTTGGGGCTGAGAGACGATCACAACGATGTCTTTGAATTACCTGTGCGACATTTCCACGCCCCCTTATGTGCCCCTCTGTGCGCCAACCCCCAATAAGCTTGGCGGGCTCTAGTGGCCGAACGGAGGATCTCAGAGGGCCTATTCCAACATGTCTGCATTCAGACTGATGAGACCTTTCCAGCGAGACCCCCCACGCACCAGTGCGATATTCAATGAAAAAGTTATCCTCCTCAAACCTCTAAAAACTCATGGTGTATGACTCTATAGAACCTTCCTGCATTTTTTGGTGCAGGCTGGGGTTTGACTTTTATGGAAGGAGCGGGATCAGGGGGCTGCGCTAAGAATATGTTTTAGCAGGATGTGAGCCCTTCCCAATGCCTCTTGCCCCACCCCCCTACCCCCAAGCATTCTCATAATACAGGGGTCCAAAAAAACTGTGATTTCTAAGCCTTAACGGGCGTTTATTTGGAGGGCGGGAAATGCTAGGATTTGGTTCCCATCGTGATTGTAGGTGAGAGCGGCCCCCTCCTGGGGATACCATTTTGGTGCCTGTTGGGCCTCAGAGAGGGAAGTGGCAGGGGCCCAAAGTTTGGTTTTTGGCATTACTTGGCGATTGTCATGCGTGCAAATTTGCCAAGGGCAGGGTTGTGATCAGGAGGTCAAGTTCTACAAAACTAGGCCCTTAGTGTCCAGTTATCACAAGGTTTTCACTTTCCATATTTGAATTTAAAAAAGTTAGGGCCAAATTGTCCTAACCTTTTTAAATTTGAAGATGGAGGGAAAGATTGGGGAGTTTTGACATGAAGGGTCCAGGACTCCAATAACTTGGGGGTAGTGGGATGATGCCAACAGATCCAGGGGCATTCCAACTGTCTAAGATTTTCAGTCTGTCTGACTCGGGTTTCCAAGACACCCAGACCTTTCCATAGACACCACCCACGAGTCTCTACAACCTTCCATTCAAATTTTCCAAATCTGCCCCTCCCCCGCTCCATTGTCAGACCTGACCAGGCAGCTGAACAGAGCTTTTCTCTGTGTTGGAACCAAAATGAATGGAAATTTTCACATTGAGATACATACATGCCCACTTGAGGGGGTGTAGGGGGTCGTCATGGGTTCCCTTTCTCACATTCTAGGATGTCCTAACTCTAACCCAACCCTGGCTGTGGCGGCCATTTTGTGATTCCAATACGCCACTATCATATCTATTCCATTCTGTTTTTTCCCATTTTGTGGGCTAGATTTTTCTCAGACCCTGGGGTGCAGAGGGGCCATTCCAACAGAACCTGTTTCCCAGAGGCTGCACCTTTAACAGTACAATAAGCTTTTCAGGATGAGTCGAGCTTTGGTCCAAAAAGTGCCTGCATGCTTCCCATCTTTGGATATGCTTTACTCCAGGCCGTTCTGGTTGCAGAAAAGCTTGTTGTGTGCTCCTGGGCCCTCCAGGCACACAACTACACTATTCCAAATATAGTATTTTTTTCAACTTTGAGCACTTACCTCGGGGTTGTTCTAGCACTCACACCAACCATAGTGCACATGAGTACTCATACTGAGTTGTTTGTTAAGGATGTGTGTGTGGTGGAAAGCAGGGGGGCTTTCCTGAAATTGGAATCTCTCTGATCTTCATAAAGTCTGTTTTTTTGGTAGTACAGCTTAAGCTGGTCATTATGATACCTCTATGGCATTGATGCGACATTCGTAGGCAAAGATATGGCCGTCAAAGTTTGGTTGACATTCAAGGTTCAGCTCCCCCTGGGGACTGGACTGAGCCCAGCAGGGGGGTAGTCTCAACATTTTTGCGACCGGGACACCCAGACCTTTCCGTAGACACCACCCACGAGTCTCTACAACCTTCCGTTCAAATTTTCCAAATCTGCCCCTCCCCCGCTCCATTGTCAGACCTGACCAGGCAGCTGAACAGAGCTTTTCTCTGTGTTGGAACCAAAATGAATGGAAATTTTCACATTGAGATACATACATGCCCACTTGAGGGGGTGTAGGGGGTCGTCATGGGTTCCCTTTCTCACATTCTAGGATGTCCTAACTCTAACCCAACCCTGGCTGTGGCGGCCATTTTGTGATTCCAATACGCCACTATCATATCTATTCCATTCTGTTTTTTCCCATTTTGTGGGCTAGATTTTTCTCAGACCCTGGGGTGCAGAGGGGCCATTCCAACAGAACCTGTTTCCCAGAGGCTGCACCTTTAACAGTACAATAAGCTTTTCAGGATGAGTCGAGCTTTGGTCCAAAAAGTGCCTGCATGCTTCCCATCTTTGGATATGCTTTACTCCAGGCCGTTCTGGTTGCAGAAAAGCTTGTTGTGTGCTCCTGGGCCCTCCAGGCACACAACTACACTATTCCAAATATAGTATTTTTTTCAACTTTGAGCACTTACCTCGGGGTTGTTCTAGCACTCACACCAACCATGGTACACATGAGTACTCGTACTGAGTTGTTTGTTAAGGATGTGTGTGTGGTGGAAAGCAGGGGGGCTTTCCTGAAATTGGAATCTCTCTGATCTTCAAAAAGTCTGTTTTTTTGGTAGTACAGCTTAAGTTGGTCATTATGATACCTCTATGGCATTAATGCGACATTCTTAGGCAAAGATATGACCGTCAAAGTTTGGTTGACATTCAAGGTTCAGCTCCCCCTGGGGGCTGGACTGAGCCCAGCAGGGGGATAGTTTCAACATTTTTGCGACCGGGACACCCAGACCTTTCCGTAGACACCACCCACGAGTCTCTACAACCTTCCGTTCAAATTTTCCAAATCTGCCCCTCCCCCGCTCCATCGTCAGACCTGACCAGGCAGCTGAACAGAGCATTTCTCTGTGTTGGATCCAAAATGAATGGAAATTTTCACATTGAAATACATACATGCCCACTTGAGGGGGTGTAGGAGGTCGTCATGGGTTCCCTTTCTCACATCCTAGGATGTCCTAACTCTAACCCAACCCTGGCTGTGGCGGCCATTTTGTGATTCCAATACGCCACTATCATATCTATTCCATTCTGTTTTTCCCATTTTGTGGGCTTGATTTTTCTCAGACCCTGGGGTGTAGAGGGGCCATTCCAACAGAACCTGTTTCCCATGGGCTGCCCCTTTAACAGTTTAATAGGCATTTCAGGATGAGTCTAGCTTTGGTCCAAAAAGTTCCCGCATGCTTCCCATCTTTGGATGTGCTGTAGCCCAGGCCGGGCCGATTGCAGAAATGTTTGTTGTGTGGTCCTGGGCCCTCCAGGCAGTCCGCTACACTAGGCTAAAAATTGTATTTTTTTCAACTTTGAGCACATACTTCGGGTTTGTCCTAGCTTGCACAGCACTCATAGTACACGTGAGCACTCATACTGAGGGGTTCTTTAAGGAAGTGTGTTTGGTGGAAGGCTGGGGGGCTTTCCTGAAATTGGAATTTCTCTGATCTTCTTCAAAACAGGCCAATTTGGTAGCCATTGGGATGATCTATTTAGAAAATTATACCAACCTTGCTTTCTGGGGCTTTTCAGAACTAAAAAAGTGAAGATTGCTCCTTAAGGCCAAACTAAGATTGGAACACAATCAGCTCTGGCATCCTCTGATGTCTCCCGGTGCAGCAGTGTTTACTATGCACTTTTTTCACTGACCTACAAGGTGTGAATTTGCCATTTGGGGGTCCAAGGGCAAAGCTTGGGGACTTTCTTGGATTTTCTGCCCCTGTGTTTGAGTTTTATAGCAAAAGGGAGCCCAGAGAGCCTTGCAGTTTCACTGCCTGACATCACGTGCAAGAATTTGTCATTATAGATGAACATGGGTAATCACGGGTCAATATGTGGCTGTCCTGGCAATAACTAGTCAAAAACAATTAAGACCTGTCATTTCCCACCATTGCCTGACATCACCTGTCATAATTGGTCATACGTGATCACGGGTCGATACATGGCTTTACTGGCAATCACTGGTCAAAAACAATTAAGACCTGTGTTTTCCCAGCAATGCTTGACACCATGTGTCATAGTTGGTCATTAGAGCTTATTACAGGTCATAAAAGGTCAATATGCGGCTTTATGTGAAATAACTGGTCAAAAAACATTAAGACCAGTGTTTTTACATTAATTTATATATGTATGAGGAATAACTGATGTTCAATCTAACTTCCGAAAAAATAATCCAATTTGAGATTTTTGATCCAAATGCGCCATCTAGTGGTTCCAGATTCATCATTCCAAATTAATTAAATTTGGAATTTGAAATTGGAAGTTCATTCCGGAAGTGTGTTTAAGAAATAGGAATCCGCCTTGGAATTGTGGAAGCATTCCAATTTCCAATAGAAAACCAATGGCAACCCCATAACCCTAACCCTAACCCTAACCCTATGGACCGTGCATTCACCCCCACCAAACCTTTGGGGGGGTGCTTCTTTCAAAACCCTAATCCGCTTGTGCCTCTCCTTTTTTGTCTGGGGTGGGTGGTCCCTGGGGACCCCCGGGTCTTATGAGTCCAATTTGGACCCTGGACCCCTTATCCCCAATCCCCACCTTTTCCCCTAAACCTAACCCTAGTCTGTGGTAATTTAAAGGAAAGTGCTGGATAGTCAAAAAGAGGGGGTGCCAGAAATATAAACAGTGAAGCCTGAGGAAGACTAAACGAAGTCGAAACGTCGCGCAGAAAGCCAAGTTACAAAACAAATACGGCAAAGCAAAAGACAAATTAGAGCCAAAATTATAAGAAGGAGGTCAGTCGAACGTCAGTCCCCGTCCTGTCAACACCTATTGTTTCAAGCCCTTGTGTCTCCAACCCCAATTGATTTTCATAATCAATATTTATTGGACCCGGTGTGGTCTCCTGGGGGCTGCCTTCCTGGATGGATTGGATTCGATGGACCGTGCATTCACCCCCACCAAACCTTTGGGGGGTGCCTTCTTTCAAAACCCTAATCCGCCTGTGCCTCTACCTTTCTGTCTGGGGTGGGTGGTCCCTGGGGACCCCCGGGTCTTATGAGTCCAATTTTGACCCTGGACCCCTTATCCCCAATCCCCACCTTTTCCCCTAAACCTAACCCTAGTCTGTGGTAATTTAAAGGAAAGTGCTGGATAGTCAAAAAGAGGGGTGCCAGAAATATAAACAGTGAAGCCTGAGGAAGACTAAACGAAGTCGAAACGTCGCGCAGAAAGCCAAGTTACAAAACAAATACGGCAAAGCAAAAGACAAATTAGAGCCAAAATTATAAGAAGGAGGTCAGTCGAACGTCAGTCCCCGTCCTGTCAACACCTATTGTTTCAAGCCCTTGTGTCTCCAACCCCAATTGATTTTCATAATCAATATTTATTGGACCCGGTGTGGTCTCCTGGGGGCTGCCTTCCTGGATGGATTGGATTCGATGGACCGTGCATTCACCCCCACCAAACCTTTGGGGGGGTGCCTTCTTTCAAAACCCTAATCCGCCTGTGCCTCTACCTTTCTGTCTGGGGTGGGTGGTCCCTGGGGACCCCCGGGTCTTATGAGTCCAATTTGGACCCTGGACCCCTTATCCCCAATCCCCACCTTTTCCCCTAAACCTAACCCTAGTCTGTGGTAATTTAAAGGAAAGTGCTGGATAGTCAAAAAGAGGGGGTGCCAGAAATATAAACAGTGAAGCCTGAGGAAGACTAAACGAAGTCGAAACGTCGCGCAGAAAGCCAAGTTACAAAACAAATACGGCAAAGCAAAAGACAAATTAGAGCCAAAATTATAAGAAGGAGGTCAGTCGAACGTCAGTCCCCGTCCTGTCAACACCTATTGTTTCAAGCCCTTGTGTCTCCAACCCCAATTGATTTTCATAATCAATATTTATTGGACCCGGTGTGGTCTCCTGGGGGCTGCCTTCCTGGATGGATTGGATTCGATGGACCGTGCATTCACCCCCACCAAACCTTTGGGGGGGTGCCTTCTTTCAAAACCCTAATCCGCCTGTGCCTCTACCTTTCTGTCTGGGGTGGGTGGTCCCTGGGGACCCCCGGGTCTTATGAGTCCAATTTGGACCCTGGACCCCTTATCCCCAATCCCCACCTTTTCCCCTAAACCTAACCCTAGTCTGTGGTAATTTAAAGGAAAGTGCTGGATAGTCAAAAAGAGGGGGTGCCAGAAATATAAACAGTGAAGCCTGAGGAAGACTAAACGAAGTCGAAACGTCGCGCAGAAAGCCAAGTTACAAAACAAATACGGCAAAGCAAAAGACAAATTAGAGCCAAAATTATAAGAAGGAGGTCAGTCGAACGTCAGTCCCCGTCCTGTCAACACCTATTGTTTCAAGCCCTTGTGTCTCCAACCCCAATTGATTTTCATAATCAATATTTATTGGACCCGGTGTGGTCTCCTGGGGCTGCCTTCCTGGATGGATTGGATTCGATGGACCGTGCATTCACCCCCACCAAACCTTTGGGGGGTGCCTTCTTTCAAAACCCTAATCCGCCTGTGCCTCTACCTTTCTGTCTGGGGTGGGTGGTCCCTGGGGACCCCGGGTCTTATGAGTCCAATTTGGACCCTGGACCCCTTATCCCCAATCCCCACCTTTTCCCCTAAACCTAACCCTAGTCTGTGGTAATTTAAAGGAAAGTGCTGGATAGTCAAAAAGAGGGGGTGCCAGAAATATAAACAGTGAAGCCTGAGGAAGACTAAACGAAGTCGAAACGTCGCGCAGAAAGCCAAGTTACAAAACAAATACGGCAAAGCAAAAGACAAATTAGAGCCAAAATTATAAGAAGGAGGTCAGTCGAACGTCAGTCCCCGTCCTGTCAACACCTATTGTTTCAAGCCCTTGTGTCTCCAACCCCAATTGATTTTCATAATCAATATTTATTGGACCCGGTGTGGTCTCCTGGGGGCTGCCTTCCTGGATGGATTGGATTCGATGGACCGTGCATTCACCCCCACCAAACCTTTGGGGGGTGCCTTCTTTCAAAACCCTAATCCGCCTGTGCCTCTACCTTTCTGTCTGGGGTGGGTGGTCCCTGGGGACCCCCGGGTCTTATGAGTCCAATTTGGACCCTGGACCCCTTATCCCCCAATCCCCACCTTTTCCCCTAAACCTAACCCTAGTCTGTGGTAATTTAAAGGAAAGTGCTGGATAGTCAAAAAGAGGGGGTGCCAGAAATATAAACAGTGAAGCCTGAGGAAGACTAAACGAAGTCGAAACGTCGCGCAGAAAGCCAAGTTACAAAACAAATACGGCAAAGCAAAAGACAAATTAGAGCCAAAATTATAAGAAGGAGGTCAGTCGAACGTCAGTCCCCGTCCTGTCAACACCTATTGTTTCAAGCCCTTGTGTCTCCAACCCCAATTGATTTTCATAATCAATATTTATTGGACCCGGTGTGGTCTCCTGGGGGCTGCCTTCCTGGATGGATTGGATTCGATGGACCGTGCATTCACCCCCACCAAACCTTTGGGGGGTGCCTTCTTTCAAAACCCTAATCCGCCTGTGCCTCTACCTTTCTGTCTGGGGTGGGTGGTCCCTGGGGACCCCCGGGTCTTATGAGTCCAATTTGGACCCTGGACCCCTTATCCCCAATCCCCACCTTTTCCCCTAAACCTAACCCTAGTCTGTGGTAATTTAAAGGAAAGTGCTGGATAGTCAAAAAGAGGGGGTGCCAGAAATATAAACAGTGAAGCCTGAGGAAGACTAAACGAAGTCGAAACGTCGCGCAGAAAGCCAAGTTACAAAACAAATACGGCAAAGCAAAAGACAAATTAGAGCCAAAATTATAAGAAGGAGGTCAGTCGAACGTCAGTCCCCGTCCTGTCAACACCTATTGTTTCAAGCCCTTGTGTCTCCAACCCCAATTGATTTTCATAATCAATATTTATTGGACCCGGTGTGGTCTCCTGGGGGCTGCCTTCCTGGATGGATTGGATTCGATGGACCGTGCATTCACCCCCACCAAACCTTTGGGGGGTGCCTTCTTTCAAAACCCTAATCCGCCTGTGCCTCTACCTTTCTGTCTGGGGTGGGTGGTCCCTGGGGACCCCCGGGTCTTATGAGTCCAATTTGGACCCTGGACCCCTTATCCCCAATCCCCACCTTTTCCCCTAAACCTAACCCTAGTCTGTGGTAATTTAAAGGAAAGTGCTGGATAGTCAAAAAGAGGGGGTGCCAGAAATATAAACAGTGAAGCCTGAGGAAGACTAAACGAAGTCGAAACGTCGCGCAGAAAGCCAAGTTACAAAACAAATACGGCAAAGCAAAAGACAAATTAGAGCCAAAATTATAAGAAGGAGGTCAGTCGAACGTCAGTCCCCGTCCTGTCAACACCTATTGTTTCAAGCCCTTGTGTCTCCAACCCCAATTGATTTTCATAATCAATATTTATTGGACCCGGTGTGGTCTCCTGGGGGCTGCCTTCCTGGATGGATTGGATTCGATGGACCGTGCATTCACCCCCACCAAACCTTTGGGGGGGGTGCCTTCTTTCAAAACCCTAATCCGCCTGTGCCTCTACCTTTCTGTCTGGGGTGGGTGGTCCCTGGGGACCCCCGGGTCTTATGAGTCCAATTTGGACCCTGGACCCCTTATCCCCAATCCCCACCTTTTCCCCTAAACCTAACCCTAGTCTGTGGTAATTTAAAGGAAAGTGCTGGATAGTCAAAAAGAGGGGTGCCAGAAATATAAACAGTGAAGCCTGAGGAAGACTAAACGAAGTCGAAACGTCGCGCAGAAAGCCAAGTTACAAAACAAATACGGCAAAGCAAAAGACAAATTAGAGCCAAAATTATAAGAAGGAGGTCAGTCGAACGTCAGTCCCCGTCCTGTCAACACCTATTGTTTCAAGCCCTTGTGTCTCCAACCCCAATTGATTTTCATAATCAATATTTATTGGACCCGGTGTGGTCTCCTGGGGGCTGCCTTCCTGGATGGATTGGATTCGATGGACCGTGCATTCACCCCCACCAAACCTTTGGGGGGTGCCTTCTTTCAAAACCCTAATCCGCCTGTGCCTCTACCTTTCTGTCTGGGGTGGGTGGTCCCTGGGGACCCCCGGGTCTTATGAGTCCAATTTGGACCCTGGACCCCTTATCCCCAATCCCCACCTTTTCCCCTAAACCTAACCCTAGTCTGTGGTAATTTAAAGGAAAGTGCTGGATAGTCAAAAAGAGGGGGTGCCAGAAATATAAACAGTGAAGCCTGAGGAAGACTAAACGAAGTCGAAACGTCGCGCAGAAAGCCAAGTTACAAAACAAATACGGCAAAGCAAAAGACAAATTAGAGCCAAAATTATAAGAAGGAGGTCAGTCGAACGTCAGTCCCCGTCCTGTCAACACCTATTGTTTCAAGCCCTTGTGTCTCCAACCCCAATTGATTTTCATAATCAATATTTATTGGACCCGGTGTGGTCTCCTGGGGGCTGCCTTCCTGGATGGATTGGATTCGATGGACCGTGCATTCACCCCCACCAAACCTTTGGGGGGGTGCCTTCTTTCAAAACCCTAATCCGCCTGTGCCTCTACCTTTCTGTCTGGGGTGGGTGGTCCCTGGGGACCCCCGGGTCTTATGAGTCCAATTTGGACCCTGGACCCCTTATCCCCAATCCCCACCTTTTCCCCTAAACCTAACCCTAGTCTGTGGTAATTTAAAGGAAAGTGCTGGATAGTCAAAAAGAGGGGGTGCCAGAAATATAAACAGTGAAGCCTGAGGAAGACTAAACGAAGTCGAAACGTCGCGCAGAAAGCCAAGTTACAAAACAAATACGGCAAAGCAAAAGACAAATTAGAGCCAAAATTATAAGAAGGAGGTCAGTCGAACGTCAGTCCCCGTCCTGTCAACACCTATTGTTTCAAGCCCTTGTGTCTCCAACCCCAATTGATTTTCATAATCAATATTTATTGGACCCGGTGTGGTCTCCTGGGGGCTGCCTTCCTGGATGGATTGGATTCGATGGACCGTGCATTCACCCCCACCAAACCTTTGGGGGGGTGCCTTCTTTCAAAACCCTAATCCGCCTGTGCCTCTACCTTTCTGTCTGGGGTGGGTGGTCCCTGGGGACCCCCGGGTCTTATGAGTCCAATTTGGACCCTGGACCCCTTATCCCCAATCCCCACCTTTTCCCCTAAACCTAACCCTAGTCTGTGGTAATTTAAAGGAAAGTGCTGGATAGTCAAAAAGAGGGGGTGCCAGAAATATAAACAGTGAAGCCTGAGGAAGACTAAACGAAGTCGAAACGTCGCGCAGAAAGCCAAGTTACAAAACAAATACGGCAAAGCAAAAGACAAATTAGAGCCAAAATTATAAGAAGGAGGTCAGTCGAACGTCAGTCCCCGTCCTGTCAACACCTATTGTTTCAAGCCCTTGTGTCTCCAACCCCAATTGATTTTCATAATCAATATTTATTGGACCCGGTGTGGTCTCCTGGGGGCTGCCTTCCTGGATGGATTGGATTCGATGGACCGTGCATTCACCCCCACCAAACCTTTGGGGGGTGCCTTCTTTCAAAACCCTAATCCGCCTGTGCCTCTACCTTTCTGTCTGGGGTGGGTGGTCCCTGGGGACCCCCGGGTCTTATGAGTCCAATTTGGACCCTGGACCCCTTATCCCCAATCCCCACCTTTTCCCCTAAACCTAACCCTAGTCTGTGGTAATTTAAAGGAAAGTGCTGGATAGTCAAAAAGAGGGGGTGCCAGAAATATAAACAGTGAAGCCTGAGGAAGACTAAACGAAGTCGAAACGTCGCGCAGAAAGCCAAGTTACAAAACAAATACGGCAAAGCAAAAGACAAATTAGAGCCAAAATTATAAGAAGGAGGTCAGTCGAACGTCAGTCCCCGTCCTGTCAACACCTATTGTTTCAAGCCCTTGTGTCTCCAACCCCAATTGATTTTCATAATCAATATTTATTGGACCCGGTGTGGTCTCCTGGGGGCTGCCTTCCTGGATGGATTGGATTCGATGGACCGTGCATTCACCCCCACCAAACCTTTGGGGGGTGCCTTCTTTCAAAACCCTAATCCGCCTGTGCCTCTACCTTTCTGTCTGGGGTGGGTGGTCCCTGGGGACCCCGGGTCTTATGAGTCCAATTTGGACCCTGGACCCCTTATCCCCAATCCCCACCTTTTCCCCTAAACCTAACCCTAGTCTGTGGTAATTTAAAGGAAAGTGCTGGATAGTCAAAAAGAGGGGGTGCCAGAAATATAAACAGTGAAGCCTGAGGAAGACTAAACGAAGTCGAAACGTCGCGCAGAAAGCCAAGTTACAAAACAAATACGGCAAAGCAAAAGACAAATTAGAGCCAAAATTATAAGAAGGAGGTCAGTCGAACGTCAGTCCCCGTCCTGTCAACACCTATTGTTTCAAGCCCTTGTGTCTCCAACCCCAATTGATTTTCATAATCAATATTTATTGGACCCGGTGTGGTCTCCTGGGGGCTGCCTTCCTGGATGGATTGGATTCGATGGACCGTGCATTCACCCCCACCAAACCTTTGGGGGGGTGCCTTCTTTCAAAACCCTAATCCGCCTGTGCCTCTACCTTTCTGTCTGGGGTGGGTGGTCCCTGGGGACCCCCGGGTCTTATGAGTCCAATTTGGACCCTGGACCCCTTATCCCCAATCCCCACCTTTTCCCCTAAACCTAACCCTAGTCTGTGGTAATTTAAAGGAAAGTGCTGGATAGTCAAAAAGAGGGGGTGCCAGAAATATAAACAGTGAAGCCTGAGGAAGACTAAACGAAGTCGAAACGTCGCGCAGAAAGCCAAGTTACAAAACAAATACGGCAAAGCAAAAGACAAATTAGAGCCAAAATTATAAGAAGGAGGTCAGTCGAACGTCAGTCCCCGTCCTGTCAACACCTATTGTTTCAAGCCCTTGTGTCTCCAACCCCAATTGATTTTCATAATCAATATTTATTGGACCCGGTGTGGTCTCCTGGGGGCTGCCTTCCTGGATGGATTGGATTCGATGGACCGTGCATTCACCCCCACCAAACCTTTGGGGGGGTGCCTTCTTTCAAAACCCTAATCCGCCTGTGCCTCTACCTTTCTGTCTGGGGTGGGTGGTCCCTGGGGACCCCGGGTCTTATGAGTCCAATTTGGACCCTGGACCCCTTATCCCCAATCCCCACCTTTTCCCCTAAACCTAACCCTAGTCTGTGGTAATTTAAAGGAAAGTGCTGGATAGTCAAAAAGAGGGGGTGCCAGAAATATAAACAGTGAAGCCTGAGGAAGACTAAACGAAGTCGAAACGTCGCGCAGAAAGCCAAGTTACAAAACAAATACGGCAAAGCAAAAGACAAATTAGAGCCAAAATTATAAGAAGGAGGTCAGTCGAACGTCAGTCCCCGTCCTGTCAACACCTATTGTTTCAAGCCCTTGTGTCTCCAACCCCAATTGATTTTCATAATCAATATTTATTGGACCCGGTGTGGTCTCCTGGGGGCTGCCTTCCTGGATGGATTGGATTCGATGGACCGTGCATTCACCCCCACCAAACCTTTGGGGGGGTGCCTTCTTTCAAAACCCTAATCCGCCTGTGCCTCTACCTTTCTGTCTGGGGTGGGTGGTCCCTGGGGACCCCCGGGTCTTATGAGTCCAATTTGGACCCTGGACCCCTTATCCCCAATCCCCACCTTTTCCCCTAAACCTAACCCTAGTCTGTGGTAATTTAAAGGAAAGTGCTGGATAGTCAAAAAGAGGGGGTGCCAGAAATATAAACAGTGAAGCCTGAGGAAGACTAAACGAAGTCGAAACGTCGCGCAGAAAGCCAAGTTACAAAACAAATACGGCAAAGCAAAAGACAAATTAGAGCCAAAATTATAAGAAGGAGGTCAGTCGAACGTCAGTCCCCGTCCTGTCAACACCTATTGTTTCAAGCCCTTGTGTCTCCAACCCCAATTGATTTTCATAATCAATATTTATTGGACCCGGTGTGGTCTCCTGGGGGCTGCCTTCCTGGATGGATTGGATTCGATGGACCGTGCATTCACCCCCACCAAACCTTTGGGGGGTGCCTTCTTTCAAAACCCTAATCCGCCTGTGCCTCTACCTTTCTGTCTGGGGTGGGTGGTCCCTGGGGACCCCCGGGTCTTATGAGTCCAATTTGGACCCTGGACCCCTTATCCCCAATCCCCACCTTTTCCCCTAAACCTAACCCTAGTCTGTGGTAATTTAAAGGAAAGTGCTGGATAGTCAAAAAGAGGGGTGCCAGAAATATAAACAGTGAAGCCTGAGGAAGACTAAACGAAGTCGAAACGTCGCGCAGAAAGCCAAGTTACAAAACAAATACGGCAAAGCAAAAGACAAATTAGAGCCAAAATTATAAGAAGGAGGTCAGTCGAACGTCAGTCCCCGTCCTGTCAACACCTATTGTTTCAAGCCCTTGTGTCTCCAACCCCAATTGATTTTCATAATCAATATTTATTGGACCCGGTGTGGTCTCCTGGGGGCTGCCTTCCTGGATGGATTGGATTCGATGGACCGTGCATTCACCCCCACCAAACCTTTGGGGGGGTGCCTTCTTTCAAAACCCTAATCCGCCTGTGCCTCTACCTTTCTGTCTGGGGTGGGTGGTCCCTGGGGACCCCCGGGTCTTATGAGTCCAATTTGGACCCTGGACCCCTTATCCCCAATCCCCACCTTTTCCCCTAAACCTAACCCTAGTCTGTGGTAATTTAAAGGAAAGTGCTGGATAGTCAAAAAGAGGGGGTGCCAGAAATATAAACAGTGAAGCCTGAGGAAGACTAAACGAAGTCGAAACGTCGCGCAGAAAGCCAAGTTACAAAACAAATACGGCAAAGCAAAAGACAAATTAGAGCCAAAATTATAAGAAGGAGGTCAGTCGAACGTCAGTCCCCGTCCTGTCAACACCTATTGTTTCAAGCCCTTGTGTCTCCAACCCCAATTGATTTTCATAATCAATATTTATTGGACCCGGTGTGGTCTCCTGGGGGCTGCCTTCCTGGATGGATTGGATTCGATGGACCGTGCATTCACCCCCACCAAACCTTTGGGGGGTGCCTTCTTTCAAAACCCTAATCCGCCTGTGCCTCTACCTTTCTGTCTGGGGTGGGTGGTCCCTGGGGACCCCGGGTCTTATGAGTCCAATTTGGACCCTGGACCCCTTATCCCCAATCCCCACCTTTTCCCCTAAACCTAACCCTAGTCTGTGGTAATTTAAAGGAAAGTGCTGGATAGTCAAAAAGAGGGGGTGCCAGAAATATAAACAGTGAAGCCTGAGGAAGACTAAACGAAGTCGAAACGTCGCGCAGAAAGCCAAGTTACAAAACAAATACGGCAAAGCAAAAGACAAATTAGAGCCAAAATTATAAGAAGGAGGTCAGTCGAACGTCAGTCCCCGTCCTGTCAACACCTATTGTTTCAAGCCCTTGTGTCTCCAACCCCAATTGATTTTCATAATCAATATTTATTGGACCCGGTGTGGTCTCCTGGGGGCTGCCTTCCTGGATGGATTGGATTCGATGGACCGTGCATTCACCCCCACCAAACCTTTGGGGGGGTGCCTTCTTTCAAAACCCTAATCCGCCTGTGCCTCTACCTTTCTGTCTGGGGTGGGTGGTCCCTGGGGACCCCCGGGTCTTATGAGTCCAATTTGGACCCTGGACCCCTTATCCCCAATCCCCACCTTTTCCCCTAAACCTAACCCTAGTCTGTGGTAATTTAAAGGAAAGTGCTGGATAGTCAAAAAGAGGGGGTGCCAGAAATATAAACAGTGAAGCCTGAGGAAGACTAAACGAAGTCGAAACGTCGCGCAGAAAGCCAAGTTACAAAACAAATACGGCAAAGCAAAAGACAAATTAGAGCCAAAATTATAAGAAGGAGGTCAGTCGAACGTCAGTCCCCGTCCTGTCAACACCTATTGTTTCAAGCCCTTGTGTCTCCAACCCCAATTGATTTTCATAATCAATATTTATTGGACCCGGTGTGGTCTCCTGGGGGCTGCCTTCCTGGATGGATTGGATTCGATGGACCGTGCATTCACCCCCACCAAACCTTTGGGGGGTGCCTTCTTTCAAAACCCTAATCCGCCTGTGCCTCTACCTTTCTGTCTGGGGTGGGTGGTCCCTGGGGACCCCCGGGTCTTATGAGTCCAATTTGGACCCTGGACCCCTTATCCCCAATCCCCACCTTTTCCCCTAAACCTAACCCTAGTCTGTGGTAATTTAAAGGAAAGTGCTGGATAGTCAAAAAGAGGGGGTGCCAGAAATATAAACAGTGAAGCCTGAGGAAGACTAAACGAAGTCGAAACGTCGCGCAGAAAGCCAAGTTACAAAACAAATACGGCAAAGCAAAAGACAAATTAGAGCCAAAATTATAAGAAGGAGGTCAGTCGAACGTCAGTCCCCGTCCTGTCAACACCTATTGTTTCAAGCCCTTGTGTCTCCAACCCCAATTGATTTTCATAATCAATATTTATTGGACCCGGTGTGGTCTCCTGGGGGCTGCCTTCCTGGATGGATTGGATTCGATGGACCGTGCATTCACCCCCACCAAACCTTTGGGGGGTGCCTTCTTTCAAAACCCTAATCCGCCTGTGCCTCTACCTTTCTGTCTGGGGTGGGTGGTCCCTGGGGACCCCCGGGTCTTATGAGTCCAATTTGGACCCTGGACCCCTTATCCCCAATCCCCACCTTTTCCCCTAAACCTAACCCTAGTCTGTGGTAATTTAAAGGAAAGTGCTGGATAGTCAAAAAGAGGGGGTGCCAGAAATATAAACAGTGAAGCCTGAGGAAGACTAAACGAAGTCGAAACGTCGCGCAGAAAGCCAAGTTACAAAACAAATACGGCAAAGCAAAAGACAAATTAGAGCCAAAATTATAAGAAGGAGGTCAGTCGAACGTCAGTCCCCGTCCTGTCAACACCTATTGTTTCAAGCCCTTGTGTCTCCAACCCCAATTGATTTTCATAATCAATATTTATTGGACCCGGTGTGGTCTCCTGGGGGCTGCCTTCCTGGATGGATTGGATTCGATGGACCGTGCATTCACCCCCACCAAACCTTTGGGGGGGTGCCTTCTTTCAAAACCCTAATCCGCCTGTGCCTCTACCTTTCTGTCTGGGGTGGGTGGTCCCTGGGGACCCCCGGGTCTTATGAGTCCAATTTGGACCCTGGACCCCTTATCCCCAATCCCCACCTTTTCCCCTAAACCTAACCCTAGTCTGTGGTAATTTAAAGGAAAGTGCTGGATAGTCAAAAAGAGGGGGTGCCAGAAATATAAACAGTGAAGCCTGAGGAAGACTAAACGAAGTCGAAACGTCGCGCAGAAAGCCAAGTTACAAAACAAATACGGCAAAGCAAAAGACAAATTAGAGCCAAAATTATAAGAAGGAGGTCAGTCGAACGTCAGTCCCCGTCCTGTCAACACCTATTGTTTCAAGCCCTTGTGTCTCCAACCCCAATTGATTTTCATAATCAATATTTATTGGACCCGGTGTGGTCTCCTGGGGGCTGCCTTCCTGGATGGATTGGATTCGATGGACCGTGCATTCACCCCCACCAAACCTTTTGGGGGGTGCCTTCTTTCAAAACCCTAATCCGCCTGTGCCTCTACCTTTCTGTCTGGGGTGGGTGGTCCTGGGGACCCCCGGGTCTTATGAGTCCAATTTGGACCCTGGACCCCTTATCCCCAATCCCCACCTTTTCCCCTAAACCTAACCCTAGTCTGTGGTAATTTAAAGGAAAGTGCTGGATAGTCAAAAAGAGGGGGTGCCAGAAATATAAACAGTGAAGCCTGAGGAAGACTAAACGAAGTCGAAACGTCGCGCAGAAAGCCAAGTTACAAAACAAATACGGCAAAGCAAAAGACAAATTAGAGCCAAAATTATAAGAAGGAGGTCAGTCGAACGTCAGTCCCCGTCCTGTCAACACCTATTGTTTCAAGCCCTTGTGTCTCCAACCCCAATTGATTTTCATAATCAATATTTATTGGACCCGGTGTGGTCTCCTGGGGGCTGCCTTCCTGGATGGATTGGATTCGATGGACCGTGCATTCACCCCCACCAAACCTTTGGGGGGTGCCTTCTTTCAAAACCCTAATCCGCCTGTGCCTCTACCTTTCTGTCTGGGGTGGGTGGTCCCTGGGGACCCCCGGGTCTTATGAGTCCAATTTGGACCCTGGACCCCTTATCCCCAATCCCCACCTTTTCCCCTAAACCTAACCCTAGTCTGTGGTAATTTAAAGGAAAGTGCTGGATAGTCAAAAAGAGGGGGTGCCAGAAATATAAACAGTGAAGCCTGAGGAAGACTAAACGAAGTCGAAACGTCGCGCAGAAAGCCAAGTTACAAAACAAATACGGCAAAGCAAAAGACAAATTAGAGCCAAAATTATAAGAAGGAGGTCAGTCGAACGTCAGTCCCCGTCCTGTCAACACCTATTGTTTCAAGCCCTTGTGTCTCCAACCCCAATTGATTTTCATAATCAATATTTATTGGACCCGGTGTGGTCTCCTGGGGGCTGCCTTCCTGGATGGATTGGATTCGATGGACCGTGCATTCACCCCCACCAAACCTTTGGGGGGTGCCTTCTTTCAAAACCCTAATCCGCCTGTGCCTCTACCTTTCTGTCTGGGGTGGGTGGTCCCTGGGGACCCCCGGGTCTTATGAGTCCAATTTGGACCCTGGACCCCTTATCCCCAATCCCCACCTTTTCCCCTAAACCTAACCCTAGTCTGTGGTAATTTAAAGGAAAGTGCTGGATAGTCAAAAAGAGGGGGTGCCAGAAATATAAACAGTGAAGCCTGAGGAAGACTAAACGAAGTCGAAACGTCGCGCAGAAAGCCAAGTTACAAAACAAATACGGCAAAGCAAAAGACAAATTAGAGCCAAAATTATAAGAAGGAGGTCAGTCGAACGTCAGTCCCCGTCCTGTCAACACCTATTGTTTCAAGCCCTTGTGTCTCCAACCCCAATTGATTTTCATAATCAATATTTATTGGACCCGGTGTGGTCTCCTGGGGGCTGCCTTCCTGGATGGATTGGATTCGATGGACCATGCATTCACCCCCACCAAACCTTTGGGGGGGTGCCTTCTTTCAAAACCCTAATCCGCCTGTGCCTCTACCTTTCTGTCTGGGGTGGGTGGTCCCTGGGGACCCCCGGGTCTTATGAGTCCAATTTGGACCCTGGACCCCTTATCCCCAATCCCCACCTTTTCCCCTAAACCTAACCCTAGTCTGTGGTAATTTAAAGGAAAGTGCTGGATAGTCAAAAAGAGGGGGTGCCAGAAATATAAACAGTGAAGCCTGAGGAAGACTAAACGAAGTCGAAACGTCGCGCAGAAAGCCAAGTTACAAAACAAATACGGCAAAGCAAAAGACAAATTAGAGCCAAAATTATAAGAAGGAGGTCAGTCGAACGTCAGTCCCCGTCCTGTCAACACCTATTGTTTCAAGCCCTTGTGTCTCCAACCCCAATTGATTTTCATAATCAATATTTATTGGACCCGGTGTGGTCTCCTGGGGGCTGCCTTCCTGGATGGATTGGATTCGATGGACCGTGCATTCACCCCCACCAAACCTTTGGGGGGGTGCCTTCTTTCAAAACCCTAATCCGCCTGTGCCTCTACCTTTCTGTCTGGGGTGGGTGGTCCCTGGGGACCCCGGGTCTTATGAGTCCAATTTGGACCCTGGACCCCTTATCCCCAATCCCCACCTTTTCCCCTAAACCTAACCCTAGTCTGTGGTAATTTAAAGGAAAGTGCTGGATAGTCAAAAAGAGGGGGTGCCAGAAATATAAACAGTGAAGCCTGAGGAAGACTAAACGAAGTCGAAACGTCGCGCAGAAAGCCAAGTTACAAAACAAATACGGCAAAGCAAAAGACAAATTAGAGCCAAAATTATAAGAAGGAGGTCAGTCGAACGTCAGTCCCCGTCCTGTCAACACCTATTGTTTCAAGCCCTTGTGTCTCCAACCCCCAATTGATTTTCATAATCAATATTTATTGGACCCGGTGTGGTCTCCTGGGGGCTGCCTTCCTGGATGGATTGGATTCGATGGACCGTGCATTCACCCCCACCAAACCTTTGGGGGGTGCCTTCTTTCAAAACCCTAATCCGCCTGTGCCTCTACCTTTCTGTCTGGGGTGGGTGGTCCCTGGGGACCCCCGGTCTTATGAGTCCAATTTGGACCCTGGACCCCTTATCCCCAATCCCCACCTTTTCCCCCTAAACCTAACCCTAGTCTGTGGTAATTTAAAGGAAAGTGCTGGATAGTCAAAAAGAGGGGTGCCAGAAATATAAACAGTGAAGCCTGAGGAAGACTAAACGAAGTCGAAACGTCGCGCAGAAAGCCAAGTTACAAAACAAATACGGCAAAGCAAAAAGACAAATTAGAGCCAAAATTATAAGAAGGAGGTCAGTCGAACGTCAGTCCCCGTCCTGTCAACACCTATTGTTTCAAGCCCTTGTGTCTCCAACCCCAATTGATTTTCATAATCAATATTTATTGGACCCGGTGTGGTCTCCTGGGGGCTGCCTTCCTGGATGGATTGGATTCGATGGACCGTGCATTCACCCCCACCAAACCTTTGGGGGGTGCCTTCTTTCAAAACCCTAATCCGCCTGTGCCTCTACCTTTCTGGTCTAAGGTGGGTGGTCCCTGGGGACCCCCGGGTCTTATGAGTCCAATTTGGACCCTGACCCCTTTATCTCAATCCCCACCTCTTTCCAAAACCCCAGAAATCCCTAGTCTGTGGTAATTTAAAGGAAAGTGCTGGATAGTCAAAAAGAGGTGCCAGAAATATAAACAGTGAAGCCTGAGGAAGACTAAACGAAGTCGAAACGTCACAAGAAAGCCAAGTTACAAAACAACACGTGCTAAAGACAAATTAGAGCTAAAATTATAAGAAGGAGGTCAGTCGAACGTCAGTCCCCGTCCTGTCAACACCTATTGCTTCAAGCCCTGTGTCTCCAACCCCAATTGATTTTCATAATCAATATTTATTGGACCCGGTGTGGTTCCTGGGGCTGCCTTCCTGGATGGATTGATCTTACGGATCAGACTTACCCCCACCAAACCTTGGGGGGTGCCTTCTTCAAAAACCCCAATCCGCCTGTGCCTCTACCTTTCTGTCTGGGGTGGTGGTCCCTGGGGACCCCCGGTCTTATGAGTCCAATTTGGACTCCTGACCCCTTATCCCCAATCCCCACCTTTTCCCCTAAACCTGACCCTAGTCTGTGGTAATTTAAAGGAAAGTGCTGGATAGTCAAAAAGAGGGGGTGCCAGAAATATAAACAGTGAAGCCTGAGGAAGACTAAACGAAGTCGAAACGTCAGCGCAGAAAGCCAAGTTACAAAACAAATACGGCAAAGCAAAAGACAAATTAGAGCCAAAATTATAAGAAGGAGGTCAGTCGAACGTCAGTCCCCGTCCTGTCAACACCTATTGTTTCAAGCCCTTGTGTCTCCAACTCCAATTGATTTTCATAATCATTCAAGATAGACAAATCCCTCCATTAACACAGATCTCAAAAGGTATTGGTTGATATGGACTGGGGAGCGCGCACGGCGCCGGCCAGTGCCTTACCTTGGGTCTCCATTCAACCGCCCAGTCGACGGATGAAGCGGGGGAGGCCCATCGAGACAGATTCAAAAACCCTAACCCTAACCCCTAACCTCTAACCCCTAATTACTTATGAAATGATGGTTCTCGAATCTTATCAACTTGCCCACTTTTTCAATCCTGAAACCTAACCAGGAATTACTAACGCCTCAATAACACCTAATAATGAGCCGTTTTTATCTCCAAAGCCCAATGGAATGGGTTAAATTACTCTTTAACTTGCAGATTATTTTGGACCGCCTTTATCTCTCTGGTTAAGACGGTCCTTCAGCACCTTAACTTCCCTAAATCCATTAACTGGAACACTTTAAAACCGAAACAGGGACAGAGTCAGCCAGGACTAAAAGACATCACCACATCGCCAACCATTGGACACTGGATCTGCCCGGGAATTGATCACCCCGTGGAGCTTGCCACAGGGAGAGGGAGTATGGTGATGAAAAGGCCGAAACTCCCGCTACTATCCCTGTGGTTCACCACTGACGAGAGATCCAGAAATTGAAAACTTAACAGCAGATACTCAGTAGGGAGTGAATAACTTGTATATCCAATCCCTATTGCAGCAAACCTAAACTAGACACCAAAAGAAGACCAGATAGAGATAGGGGCTTCTCGCTCTCTCAATATTCACGATCCTCCTGGCAGCCCTTCTTCGCTTCAACTAGAATATTACATCCGCGTCCTTGAACCCATGGAGGGCATACACTGAGAAATTCAGAAAGAAATCATTCATTTATTTACAACCCAGACAGATGGAGAAATTCAGAAAATTCCGTTGGGAACTTCATACAATACAGCTAACATGTCAGGACATTCAAGATAGACAAATCCCTCCATTAACACAGATCTCAAAAGGTATTGGTTGATATGGACTGGGGAGTTACGAGTGACGTGCGCCGGCCAGTGCCTTACCTTTGGGTCTCCATTCAACCGCCCAGTCGACGGATGAAGCGGGGAGGCCCATCGAGACAGATTCAAAAACCCTAACCCTAACACCTATTGTTTCAAGCCCCTGTGTCTCCAACCCCAATTGATTTTTATAATCAATATTTATTGGACCCGGTGTGGTCTCCTGGGGGCTGCCTTCCTGGATGGATTGGATTCGATGTACCGTGCATTCACCCCCACCAAGCCTTTGGGGGGGGGCTTTCTTTCCAAAACCTAATCCGCCTGTGCCTCTACCTTTCTGTCTGGGGTGGGTGGTCCTGGGGACCCCCGGGTCTTATGAGTCCAATTTGGACCCTGGACCCCTTATCCCCAATCCCCACCTTTTCCCTAAACCTAACCCTAGTCTGTGGTAATTTAAAGGAAAGTGCTGGATAGTCAAAAAGAGGGGGTGCCAAAAATATAAACAGTGAAGCCTGAGGAAGACTAAACGAAGTCGAGGCGTCGCGCCGAAAACCAAGTTACAAAACAAATACGGCAAAGCAAAAGACAAATTAGAGCCAAAATTATAAGAAGGAGGTCAGTCGAACGTCAGTCCCCGTCCTGTCAACACCTATTGTTTCAAGCCCCTGTGTCTCCAACCCCAATTGATTTTTATAATCAATATTTATTAGACCCGGTGTAGCTCTCCTGGGGGCTGCCTTCCTGGATGGATTGGATTCGATGGACCGTACATTCCCCCCCCCAAACCTTTGGGGGAGGTGCTTTCTTTCAAAACCTAACCCTGACTTGCCACCAGCTGGCACCACCCTTAACATGGGAGTCTATGGGGGGGACAATTGGCTATATCCCCCAACAATGCAAAATCACACCATCATGCTTTGGGTGTCTATGGATTCGTCTCGGCGAGGGCTTTACGTAGATACCAAACATGTTCACTTGGGACACTCGGGGGACAAGATATGGACATGTCCAACTTGGGGGACAAGTGTGTCTCAGATGGTAGAAAATTGTATGATCGGCGCTCATTTCATAGTCCCACCCCTCTACCACCTATAGAACTCGAGTTATTCACATATGTCCCCCGGGACATTCCCCCATTTGGCCTTTATACCTAGCCCAGGGAGATTTAAAACGGCTCTCATTTTTGAACCCTACATCCTAGAGACATGGGACCTGGTCCATTGCACTCAGCGCCCCCACAAATGGGGGGGTAGGACAAGGTCCTACATCACTAGGACAATGTCCAATTTTGTCCCATTGGATAACATGGGAGGGACACTTGGACATATCTCGAGAGCCGAGTGTCCCACTGACCTTGTCTCAGGTGTCTATGGATAGGTCCCGTGCAGACCTGGTCGGGGACACCCAAAATGTCCCACTTGGGACACTCAGGGGACATGTTATGGGCATGTCCAACTTGAGGGACAAGTATGTCTCGGATGATAGAAAAGTGTTCGATCAACTCTCATTTCTCACCCCCCCCCCCCCCACTCCAATTTTGTCCCATTGGATAACATAGCCGTGGTTAGGTTTCTTTAAAAAATCCTAACCCCCGCAGTCCAAAATTTTGGATGTTCTAACCTTATTGGCCATATCTCAACAACGCAACATCACACCATCATGCTTCAGGTATCTATGTGAGTTCGTTTCGGTTAGGCCTTTCTGTAGATACCCAACATGTCCACTTGGGACACTCGGGGGACAAGATATGTACATGTCCAACTCTGAGGACAAGTGTGTCTCAGATGCTAGAAAATTGCCTGGATGGCGCTCATTTCATAGTCCCACCCTCTGTCGACCTTTAAAGACTCCAGGTATTCCCATATGTCCCCTGAGACATTCCCCAGTTTTGGCCCTTATACCTATCAGACCTGTTTCATGGACAATGTCCAATACACACAGCAATCATAGTTACTCATAGCTTCAACGTCTTTCCTTTGTGTACACTTAGCAAGCTTTATCTCACCTTAGTCTTCTTGCAGCAGCTGATGTTGCACAGTTTCACTCATCTCAGTCATCTGGTTATTTCATGAAATCTTATTGAATCCCATGGATTCATCCAAGAAGTACTCAGAAATCTTTAGCAAGATTTCTCCATTGCTTTGGAGGAAAATATCCATGTGATGGCACCATTATTTTCCAATGAGCAGTGTTTTGATTTTTGGACCTCAAAGTTGGTTGCACTCAACACATACATGTAGCAAACAAAAGTCTTGAAACCAAAATTGTCTTTTAGCCTTTTAATAACAAAATACATAACATACAAAAATAAACTTGTCTCTAAACTTCTGACAAGCTAAACTAAATGTAGTACAGGTAGACTGTTTTCCAGTGACTTCTGATCTAATTATCACGAGATTTTACTCATATCAGCTCAACATCCAATCAGAAATAAGCAACATAGACTGTATCATTAGTCACTGGTCACATTATTTACTCTACTGCAACACAAAACTACCATCATAATAAACTTATTAACCACTTTAAAATAGTGAATAGCTAATTACATAATAATAAAAAAAATGGCTACAACACTAGCTGCATTTACATGGACCCAAATATACGATTGCTTTAGATTTAAAAGCTTTTTTGGAATGAAAATGATTCATCTAAATACCTCTTTCCGAATGAAAAAGTGCTGAACTGAATGAATTTTTATTCGGTTTCACGTGGGTAGAATATTCCTTTCCCCAAACCGAACGGGGTATCATGTAAACGCTGAATCGTAAAGTTGTGAGGTTGCGCCTCTTACAGCGCATGCTTTGACAAGACGTCAACGTGCAACGAGTGACGTTTCCTCACTTTGACAGATGGCTGTGAACGTAATTCCCTGGACAGCAAAAGGAAGTTTGTTTTTTACTAAAACGCTGTCTCTATGCCTTTTTCTCTTGGTTGTCTGCAGTAGGAGCGCATGAGGATCAGCTGCTGGATTAAAGTCCTGCAGAAACCACAACCGTGACGATCAGTTTTTATACCTCCGTCTTCATTAAATAATGTAATGTAGCATCATTCTGGACGTCAGACAGGATTATTCAGAATAAATATTGGTGCATATACACACAAGATTGTAATGAATTAGTTCCCATGTAAACAGCTGCCCTGAAATCCTCAATCAGAATGATTTCGTACCGAAAGGGGAAAAAGTCTCCATGTAAACGTGCCCACTGTCTGACTGTGTCGTCAGACCTGTTTGCTGGAGCGCTGCAGCAGCAAACAATGGATATATAGAGGTGAAACACAATGATTTTACTGAACATTCAAATGAAATAATAATAATCAGGCGTGCCTTGAATATTATTCATCAGGTAAATGTTAGTAAAGACCCCACATTTATTTCTTCATTGGATGCCAACATAGCTTTTGATCGGGTGGAGTGGCCTTTTCTTTCACTGTGCCTAATGGCTTTGGTTTTGGGTCATAATTTCTGGATGCAATTAAGACTTTATATCCATCTATCTCTCATCCGCTCAGGTAAACACTATTGGTTTTCTTTCAGAGAGCTTTCCAGTTCAACAAGGTTTCAGACAAGGTTGTCCTCTATCACCTCTGCTGTTCTTACTATTTATTGAACCCCAAGCTCAAAAGCTAAGATCTAATATTAAAATTAAGGGGATCCCTGCAGGTGGGAAAATTAATCCTATTTCTTTATTTGCAGATGACATTTTGTTATTTCTGTCAAATCCACGAAGGTCAGTCAATGCAGTACTAACATCCGTCTTTGAATTTAGTGTTCTTTCTGGATACCAAATAAATTTGAGTCAATCTGTTGTCTTACCCTTTAATATTTCACAAGATGAAACGATACATTTTTCATTTTTAGTTGCTAAAGGGACTCTCAAATACTTGGGAATTAATTTGACTGCAGATTCAAATTATATTTTAGAAGCCAATTATGTGCCTTTAGTCTGTAAAATTAAAGATGATTTAGTGAGATGGTTACAATTACCAATATCTTTTTTGGGGTGAGTTAATGTCATTAAAATGCACATCTTTCCCAGATTATTTCTTTCAAAATTTACCCTGCTACTTACCATTGCTATTTCTTAAGAAGTTAAACAAGAATATTTCTCTATATCTATGGTAGAATAAACAACAACGTATAAAGTTTTATACTCTTACAAAGCCCCAAGACTTAGAGTGCGTGAATTTACCAAATCTTCAGCTTTATTACTGCTCAGCCTAATTAAGAATGATAACTAACTGGTTTATAAAAACAAAAGCATCCACTTGGGCTGGAATCAAATCTTCTATATGTAGTCTTCTGAGATTGGAACAGCTTCTTTTTATTAATAATATAGCAGAGGTTGAAAAGATAAGGAAAAATAATATAATCTATAACTCATTGCTAGTATGGACAGATGTCAAAAAAAATTTCTAAAACTTCCTTCATGCCTGTCTATACACTCTCCCATACTTTCAAGTCCAGACCTTCCAGTGGAATTATGAAATATTGGTCTTTCAAATGGGAGTCTTGGTGGTATAAATTTCTCAGACCTGATGCAGTCCAAATGTTTTAAGTCCTTTGAACAGCTTAGGAATGAATATAAAAACCTGCCCAAGATTTCTTCAAGTATCTTCAAAATGAAAACTTTTCTAACTCCCTGACCAAGAATGATGAAATGAAATAAATGAAATGAATGAGCAGTTTCGATTCAACTTTTCTGAGTTGGAATTCTCTATGCTTTCAATAAAGTCTTTAAAGGGGAAAACTTCTGAGTTTTATGTGATATTATCATATCAAAATTCTAATACTTATGAATTGCTAAAACAATTATGGAAACATGATCTGGGAGTGACTTATAGTTTGAAAGAATGGTCTGAAATCTGTTGAAAACTATTTCCTAAATGTACTTCATCATCAACCCAAGAACTAAATTATTAATTAATACATAGAATCTGTTATACTCCTGTGTCTCTTCAGAAAATGTCCCCAGATTGCTCAGTTCTTTGCTTTAAATCTAAGTAATGGCACCCTGGTGCGTTGGCTCTGGGAATGTGAGCTTATTAATCAGTTATGGAAAAACATACATTTGATTATTCACCAAATCGTAGGTATTATTTTGACGTCAGCATCACTGTATTTATTGAATCTCTGCCCAGATAATATTTTTGATAGTGCCACACAGTCTTTGCTAAGTCATTTTGTCTTCGGCAAGAAGATGTATTCTTCTTAAAGGGACTTGAGGCAAGATTAAGAAACGAAACTCGCGACTGCTGCGATTGGCGCTTCAGGTAACTGCAGCCACGAGCCAAGCCGTCACGGGAGCGTGCACAAACTGAAGCTATGATGCTGTTTACTCACCTTTCTCTCCGTAGTTATACTTTGTAGTGGTCTTTCAGTTGATCTGGATCGTTTGCTGACGGCAGAATAATCCATAACAATCGCTTGCAGTGTTTGAATTTACCGCGACCGGCTTCGTCCTATATCAAAACAGCGGATGTAGCGTCATGTGACGTCACGTCCGCATGACAGAGCTGGAAAACTATAATGTTGTTTACTAGGCTTTTTCTTCGTAGTTACAATTTTTAGTGGTCTTTCAGTTGATCTAGATCGTATTCTGACGGCAGAATAATCCATAACTATCGCTTACAGTGTTTTTATTTAATGTGACCGTCTTTTCCTGCAGCAAAACTGCAGATGTAGCGTCATTTGACGTCACGTCTGCAGGGCAGCGCAGGAAATTCGGACACCGAATTGCAGCGCATTTTGCAGCACACAGCCTGTTCAAGGCAACGGAGAGAAATGTGGTGGAAACGTTATTTTTGGTATCTAGCTCTTCATCACCCATTAGTATGAAAAAAAGAGACATTCATGTTTGGTTTTTTTCAAATTCCTGCCTCAAGTCCCTTTAAGTGGTCAACTTCTCAGGTACCAACACTGGACATGTGGCTATCTCAAGAAGACTCTACCTCTACTATCCCTCTGGATACCGACTTGGGAATTTAACGATAAGCAAAATCTGTATTGGTTGATTTGGACACCAATACATTCCTACTCGCGAATGTGATTAGCAAATTTTTATTACATAAGATGTCATTTTCATGCTTTTCCCTTGAAATGAATGAATTAACTTTTTATTTATATTTTTTTGCTACTATTATTATTATTATTAAGAATGTATTTATTCTTTTATTTACCCCACCCCATTTTCCTTTTCCGATTTTATATGTTTTATGTTTATGGGTGTTTTGTGGGTTTTAACAATTGAGGGGGTGTGTGGTATGGGAATTATCTTTTGTGATTTCTGCTTTGATGTAATCTGTTTGTGTGACACTTTGTTTATCTGATTGACCTTACGGTCACAGTAATACAAAAGAAAATTTCAATAAAATATTGATTACAAAAAATAAAATGAAATACTGTTATATTATTATTATTATCAATAATAATAATAAAACAACAACAAAAAACAATAATAATAATAATAATTTCAGAAATGCTGATAAACTCAGTTGTGTTCCAAACTGTCTTCTTCAGTAGAGGAAGTCTGAGGTGTCGTACTGCGCTGGACATGAGCTTTGTGGACTGAGTGAATGGAAAATCCATATTTAGGAATAACTCTGTCTGATATGCATAAATACGAATAGAAGCTTTTGCAGGGATTCGGAGCCACACACTAATACTCATCTTATTTTAGACATTAGTTCAGCTCCACATTGGATCTTTGAAAATGAGAATTAGGAGGAAAGTTATTGCTGCTGGTTTCTTCAGACCTCCAGCTGACTATTGTGGTTATGAAGCAGTGTGCAAATATCCCCACCCGGGCTTATTTGGCTGTCCCTGTGCTATAATGGAACATACCCAAGGACTGCTGCACACTGCACAAGCCCAGACAGCATCTCTGAGGAAAGCATGCAAGTGATTGTTGATGCTGCACAGTCAGTATTTGCCACTAGTATGCGTGAATGAAGATGTAAATATTGCTGTATAACCCATTCAAAGCTACTTATTTATGTTTAATGCTGATATGTTTAGTTTCATATTTGAAGAGTTTACCAAAGTAAAAAAAAAAAGAAAAGAAGAAAAAAAAAAAAAAAAAAAAAAAAGAAAAAAGAAAAAAAAAAAAAAAAAAAAAAAAAAGAGAGAGAGAAGGCGAAAAGGGGGGAGAAGGAAGGGGGAGGGGGGGGGGGGGAAGGAAAAAGGGGGGGGGGTGAATATTTGTTCATAACTTTGTGTCTAGCTTTAGTAGTGCCTATAGTTTTTCTAGGCAATACTGTAAGCATCTCCTTAAGTGTCATGCCGCTGTGACTCGTTTAAACTTAAAAATCATTAGTTTCTATTTGGTTCTAACTTGAAGAATCTGTTGCCATGTGTGCATTGTAACACATGTCATGGTACTTGAGCCCTCTTGTGGACATTTTGGGGGACTTTTCAGACTTATTCTGTTTAGTCAACATTGCTTGTCCTGTATTTATATGTAATTATTCAGAGTAATTGCATTCAAACTAACTAAATATTTCTTATGTCATTTCAGTTAACCACACACACATACACACTCGATACTGATTCTAGTGCTCAACCTGGATCAATAAAGATAGTTGGCTGAACTTCTGGGAGGCAGTTTTTCTGACAGAAAACTTAGGCCAGACCTGTGACAAGCCAGCATCCATCATACAATATATCACAAGCAATGGGACAGCTGGTGCATCATTGCTCCTTCTGATAAAGGAAATTAGAGGAGAAACCACCTGATCCTCATTAGTTATGATCTAAAGATATACTTTATTAATCCCAATTAGAATACCAATAAGGAAATTCGTTCGCTGCTTTTTCACCCATCTCAGGTTGAACCTGAAAGCAATGGGCTGCTATTTAAAGCGCCCGGGGAGCAGTTGGTGGGGGCTAAGGACCTTGCTCAAGGGCCCACATTAGTTCATCTGAGTATGGTGTCGGGGACTCAAACCCAGGTGTGCCGCGACATGCCCGCAACATTAACCACTAGGCACTATGGGCAATTTTTCACCACAAGTTCAACCGAAAGATGAATATGAAATCAGGTACAAAACCGGACATTTGTTTAGATTTATCTTCAGGCTTGGTCACACCTCAGTACACACAATTTATATGATCAATTATAAATGAATAATACTTTCATTTAAAAAAAAAGAGATCAAAAATATAAAAAATGGTTCAGTAACTTCTAATTACTGAATTTTAGAGTGATGGATGGATGATAGATGGATGGATGAGAGAGAAGGAAATGAGAGGTAGAGTAGATGGAAAGATAAGAGATAGAGATGGATAGATGAATGGATGGATGGATGAGAGATAAATAATTATATGTAAATGAATGAGAAATTAAAGATATGGATGGATGGATGGATGGATGATGGATGGGTAGATGAGAGAGATTGATGATGGATAGATAAATGGATGACAGATGGATGGGTGGATGGATGGATGGATGGATAAATAACTTCTCAATTCAACTTTATTTGTATAAGATAAGATAAGATAAAGATACTTTATTGATCCCCGAGGGAAATTCATGTTTGTATAGCGTCCATTCATGACAGTGTCACCTCAGGGCGCTTAACAGAAAAGTTCAGGCCAGATTGATCATAGCCTAACTAAGGGAACCAACAGATTGGATCGAATCTTGACTTGACCCAGTCCAATCCCCCATCCTGAGCAAGCACGGCGTAGTTGCAACAGTGGGAAGGAAAACACCCTTTTAACAGGGAGGAAAAACCTCCAACAGAACCCGTCTCAGGTAGGGCGGCCATCTGCCTCGACCGGCTGGGGGGGAGAAGACAGAAAGAGAGACCAACAAACACTGCAACTTTATAGAATATTCAGCGCAAAGATTGACTTCAGATATGAACTAGAGGAACAGTGAGGTACATCTTACATTTTTAGTTTCACCATCTGCTGCCAACAAAGTCAAAACTCTTTGATTTGAAAAATCTGAGGTGGGGCAAACATTCAGAAGGGGAGGGAACAAGCAGAGGGGCCGGAGCATGCAGCAGGGAGTTGATAGGGAAATGAGCTCTGGTAGAGTGAGGGAGAAATTTCAAGTCCTGGGAGTGCTGGTGTTAAGTTTTGCCCTCATCCTCTGTCATTGTGTCGCCATCTGTCACTTAATTTTGTCAAGGGAATTCCCACATACATCATAGTTCAGCAGTTCCTGGTCTTGCCGCACAACATTGTAATCTGCAAGACATACTACACTGGGTCTGGCATGCAAGTCTCCTGCTCCAGGCTCGACTGACAGTTTTGATTTATTTTCAGAATGGGCTCTATGCACAACTCCATGCCTTCCTGAACTTCCCAATGTGCCTAACCTCAGCAACCTGGATGACAATGGCCAGATACACCTGGATTAATCAGTTTGTCCAGTAATGGAAGACAGGAAACAGCTGGCTTAAGTCTTGGGAAGTTGTGGAGATGTGCAGAAAGCCCATTGGGATCATAATGTTTTTTAACAACTCTTCTCACATGTACCGCATAGCGCTGTCCAACCGGCCTTCTTCCCATTGACTGCTGCGGTACTCGTGATGTGAAAGCTGTGTTTTATGGTGCTTTTGATGAGATTATCATAAATAGATCAATTCTTTTAGTCTTAAAGGGATATTGTGTAAGTTCTCCTGTGTTTTATTCACAAAAACTGATTATTTGGTTCAAAAGTGTTTTTTCATTAATCAGTAATCACTCCCATCAACAAACTGAAGTGCTCCTCTAAGTTCTAAATTTGCCGTTCGTATCATTCATTTATACATCGAGCGGGGCGGCTCGGTGGGGGCTGCCATGTCGTATCGCCATCTTTTTGCGTTCAGGAGAAGCGTGACAGTAAGAAAACACAGAAACTCACTGGACACACCGGAGTTTTCAGCTCAGTTCGAGGTAATGCCTTTGAAAAGTCGCCGCGCTGCAGTGGGAGAAACCAGCGTCTCACTGATGCTGCGTTCACGTGCAGTCGGGCAGACGGCCGTTGGTAACAAACCAGATGTCATTTTAATCAATGAAGCCGAGCGAAAGACGGTAAAACATGGGTCAGGGAAAACAATACGACATCGCCATGACAACCGAACAAATGTGGACTGATGTCACTGTAACTGACGGACCACGTCTTCACATAGAGGCCGGTGATAACTTTACATGCAGCGGATGTCGTCGGTCTGCCCGGTTTCACGCGAATGCAGCATGAAAAGTACGAGGGAGCTGCTCGCGATTACACAGTGTCCCTTTAAATGGTGAACTGAAATCTACTGAAAGCTGCTCCCCCATGTGGCTATTTGTTGTATTGACACAGAATCCATAAAAAATTCCTGGATCTAAAGGGGGTACACACCACAGGATTCCTGAGACCTTCACAGAGATCAAACTGCTTTGTATGACTGGTTGCTGTGTGCAGATCATGTGACTGATCATCACCTCTTCTGATTGGCCAGTCTGCTGTGGAGGGGCCGCACCTTGGACAGGACTTTGTGCGGATGGTCAGTCATGGTGGTGACACACTTCATGTTGGGAGGGAGGGTTGTTGAAGTGACTGTAGGTATGCATGTGGATGAGGCTCCGGTTATTGTGGTTAATGTTATTGTGGTGGGGCAGTTTGTTACCATGGCAACAGGTCTGGCCAGAGTGGTCTGGATCTCAGCCCTTCTTGCCAGAGCCACCCTCAGCTTCTCCTCATCTGTTCAATTTGTTCCTGGAGCTCCTGCAGCTCACTGGGCTGGAGCGTGACAACGGCTACAGGGGGCATGGCCACAGGTGTGGGGGTGCTGTCACAGCTACAGAGGGTGTGGTCACTGCTGAGGGGGGCGTAGTAGAGGAGGATGAGAGGAAAGAATCAGACTAGAAAATGAAGCTGGGCCCCCCCCCTCCCATTTGCACACAGCTTGCGGTTTGACCCCACCCTCTGCTTGTCTGGCTCCTCCCTTGGTCACGCCTCCCTTAGCATCAGTAATGCAAGCGAGCAGTTGGTGGGTATTGAGGGTCTCGAGCTTGAAGTGTACTTGTTTGAAGTCTGGTGCCTCCACTGAAGCTTCTTTACTGGTCTCATTGTTCCATCTTGCTGAGGCCCCTGAGGTGGCAGACCCCATAGGCTGTAAGGGGTTTGGGTCTTCTGCAGGTTACAGCTAACCAGATACAGAAAAAAAAGGGCTGTCAGTAGATAAGAAAACCTGGATCATCATGTTTGACACACATACTGTATGGTGGATTTGGTCCAAGAGCACCCAGAACTTCAACAGGGTTGGGAGCTTTCTTTTGAACTGAAAGTTGTTTCACCTTAGACCTTTGTGTTGTAGATGTCATCGTGGGTGGTGTCCTGAGGCCCCTACCAGGAAGATTGGATCACAGAGTCCTGTACCAGGAAGCTGGACCAAAATGTCAGGATTTCTCTCTACGGCTTTCCACAGAGATACCAAGTAGCCAGCCATAACGTCTAAGTAGCCAGCCGGGTTGTGGAGGGAGGGTGAAATAATATATATATATATATATATATATACACACACACAAACACCTTGAAATTATTCATACCCTCCAATTGCAGAAAAGGCTAAATTCACAATATTATTTAAACAAGAAACTAATGATAACTAATAATTTACAAAATTATAATTTAGTGAAGTAAAACATTGCTTTTGAATTGTAGTTGAAAGTAATCATTAAACAAACAAGCAAACAAAATAATCCCAGACACATTAGAGCACCTTCCCAATGAACATGGACCAACACAGCTGTCAACAGGTGTAGAAGTTTTTTTGAACATTAGAGAAACACCTGATTGCAGTGATTGTCTCAAAGTGTTGCTCAATAAAAATTTTAGCTTTGGAGCCCCATCATGCTTGTTTACTTGTTTTAATTTTGTGTTTTTGTTTTTAATATTTCTGTTAAACCACGATTCAAAATCAACCTCATGATTTTCATAGAATTTTTTTATTTATCATTACTTTTTTGTCAATTTCATCTTATTTCACTTACAGCTGATTTTTTTCCTACTTTCATTGGAGGGTGTGAATAATTTGAGGACGTGTTGTTATGTTGTGGATAGTAAGACAATATTTTGGTGTTTTGAGGGACTAAAGATCACAAAGTTTAGTGTCATGAAAAATACTGCTCTTCTGCTGGTGTTTTCTCTTCAGAATGTAATAATGTAATAAAATATAGAAAAAAACAGCAGATACGAAGGAAAGAAGTCTGTTTATGCAGACCTGATGAGAACTTCCAGCTCCTGCTTCCTATCATGCACTGAGCTTCATGCCCTCATCACCAAGATGAAAACAGGATTTATTTTCATTTACATTTATGTTCCCCCATTTTCTTCTTCCCCTAACCATCAAAGCATCAGTCAGAGAGAACCTGTCTGACGCAAGCTTTTGCTAAACAGCAAGAAATATTAAAATATCGACATCTTAAAAGTATCGACACTGAAACGCAGTATCGGCGAATATACTAATTTGCCATGGTGTCAATACTGCAGTGCGCGCGCACTCGACAGCTGGTGCAGCCGGCAGGTAAACAGCGGTTGACTAACTAACAGGCAGGCAGAGATCCTGATAGCCATGTTTCTGCTGCTGAAGTCCAGACTAGCAGATGGTTTTATTAGAAAATTGAAGAAGGAAAAAGTCTGTTTGGAAGTATTTCACATGCAGCAGACGAGGAAGGAAAAGCGGGAAAGACGCAGACAGGTCTGGTGTGCAAACAGTGCGTCAAAAGCCCCGTTTCCACCCCGCAGGTCTGGGTCGGGTTGGGTCGGGCCAGGCCGGATCGGGTGGGTTTTGGTATGGATGTGTTGATTTCACGCTGCGTCCCCACGGCAACCTGTACCCTTTACTCTGGAGGCGCTGGACAGCGCTGCTACGGACGCGGACATATCGCCATGTAGCGCCGTTTAACTTAAAGCGCCCCACACAATATAGAAAAAAAAGGAGTCCCCGGCTTTGTTTTTTAAGCTATCACGCGGGGAGGTGGAGTTTTTAATAAATGGATGTATTTCTTTGTTTTTGCTACTCGTCTTTTTGGCGCGGATCGTTTATATGTGTACCCCCACAGGAGGGCGAAGAGGGGAGGGCGGTGGGGGTCGGATATGGGTACCCGTCAGGTTTTTATCTGTGGAGAGGCAAAAAACGTGGACTGATCCGGTTCGACCTAGTGCCAGGCTCGCTGGTGGAAGCGGGTGTGAGAGCATCCAAACCTGGAGAAACATGTTCAGGACTGACATCCTGGCCTTCATGATGAATTCAGACAGGTTAGTTACGCAAAGCTCCAGTTTATTATATAACCCACGAAACGCATTAATAGTGACGGTTAGCGCCACTGCTAGTTCGCATTTCCCAACCTGGGCCTTAAAGCGGAACTCAGTAACTTTTTTACCCTCAATAAATGCTTTCGGAATCCCCGTGGGCTAAACAAAGTGTTTACGGAGTTGATTCAATGTTTCCCCTCTGCCGTGGGCTCTGGCCTGCGAGCAGTTAAATAAGCAACTTTGCCTGCGCCGACCCGAGTGTAACTTGCGCCAACAGAAACCGCTGTACGGTACTCAGGTCCCCTATCTACCGAGCTGCTTCCAGCGTCAGATTTGAACTAGACTACTAGCCTGATCTGAACTAGACTACCAGCTCTGATCTGATCTGAACTCAGACTACCAGCTCTGATCTGAACTAGACTAGTTACCAGCCTGATCTGAACCAGACTACCAGCGACCCGAAGAAAACATTATCTTCCACCACCTTAACACGGCTCCTGGCTCATAACCAACTCTCTTGCTGACCAGAGTGATTCACGTAGGTAACTTTTTTACCTCAATAAATGCTTTTCGGAATCCCGTGGGGCTAAACAAAGTGTTTACGGAGCGATTCAATGTTTCCCCCCTCATGGGGCCCCTCTGGCCTGCGAGCAGCTAAATACAACTTTGCCTGCGCCGACCCGAGCAGAACTTGCGCCAACAGAAACACTGTGGTGCTCAGGTCCCCTATCTACCGAGCTGCTTCCAGCGCTGATTTGAACCAGACTACCAGCTCTGATCTGAACCAGACTACCAGCTCTGATCTGATCTGAACCCAGACTACCAGCTCTGATCTGAACCAGACTACCAGCTCTGATCTGAACAGACTACCAGCGCTAATTCGAAGAAAACATTTCTTTATCTTCCACCACCTTAACACGGCTCCGGCTCCTCCATAACCAACTCTTTGCTGGACCAAGTGATTCCGTACACTGCTGCGCTGCCTGGGCGCCGGGTGAAGCATCTCTGCCTTTCAGGCTCAATAATCACTTGTCACGTCCCCAAAAAAGAATAAGGGGTTCATATTCTTACCTAGTTCTCCCCCAAACAACTGAGAAATATAAACCACAGCATATTTACCTGCAAATTGGGGGTTAAAAAACCCCTTTTAAGAAGAGAAAGGTTTTTGTTTGAGCAGAGGGAGAGGAGGTGTTGCAACAATTGAAGAAAGTAAGATTAAAAAGGTTAGAAAATGTTAAGAGAGAAACCAAGGGATAAAATAAGAAGAAAGAAAGGAAGAGAAGAGGAATTTTTTGTGTTGGGTGTATGGGGGGTTGATATACGACAGAGAAAGGAGGCGCCAATGGGAGAGCCGGAGTTGAAGTTAAAGAGTTTTGTTAAATGGATTTGGTGTACGGTGGTTCATGATATTCACATTTCTCGCTGTCTGTGTATAATCGCTATATAATGCGGGTGAAGGAGGCCGCGGGTCTCTATAGAACATTATCTGCAGCAGAGCTCCTTCATTTCACCAATACTTTTAAGATGAATGAGAGAACGAGTACTGCTGTCCTGTTCACAACTGGCTGCTGTCAACTTGAATAGTTTAATACCTCAAAATATTGTTCTATTTTTTTGTGTGTTTACCTCACACCTGGCGCATTGTTGCTATCATTATTATTATTATTATTAGAGTTTGCACAAAGTCTAAACCAGTTATTTTTTTTTTTGTATTGCCTCAGAAAACTGTTTGTATTTTTTTTAAAACAATTGTTGTCACTTTTAGATTTTGGATGTTTTACATGTTAAAAAAATAATACCTCAGACAAACTCAAAATATCGTCAAATTGCATTATATTTGGGTATATTTTTTGCATTTATTTGTACTTTTATTCAACAAGCATAAGATGAGTTTCAAGTTCATACAAATATTTATGTTTTTAAGTATTTGTCTCTTTTTTGTCCCCTGTAGTATCGAAAATGGTATCGAGTATCGAATATTTTTTTTGATATCGATATCGAGTTTGAAATGTTAGTATTGTGACAACCCTAAACAGTGTAGAAGGTGATGGAGATGTGATCTCTCCAGGAAAGTCTGAGTAGCTTTGCATCCTTCATGGGAAAACCTTCCAATTTGAGAGTTTGGTGCAAACTCCGTATTTCGCAGTAACACGGTTATAGTACATCCGGTTGTCCCGTGCAGCCGCTAACAGGTGACGCTTCTCTGCGCTGCGCCTCCTTCCCAGATGATTTTGAAAAACACCGCGCATTTTCTACCTTTCAAAGGGACGACATGTCTGGGTAAAAGAGGATGTTTCATCACCTTATAATACGAAGCCTGCATAAATATACTAATAAATATACCAGGCACGGGAAAAGAACCCCACGATACCACTGGTTTCAAAGCAGATGAATGGATTGATAGTTTACTCTGCGACGGAGCAGCGGAGTTTGAAAGTGAAACTAACGAGTTGGAGATAATTTCACCACAGATGCTCCTCAGCATTCTGGAGGAGAAAAGAACGGCGTCACAGCGGGACTCACGGACGTAGCTATGAGGGAAACTACGGAGGGGAAGCCTGAATGTGGAAGCTGCATTTTGGCTGCATGCACCACATAACGCGTAAAGGCCCCTTCAGACAAAACGCGTTTTTCGCGGCGTTCACCGCAGGGTAGGGCGCAGAGTCGGCGAAAGAGCTCAGCTGCAGTGAGCACGTCAGGCACGCGTTGCTAAGCGACAGACCAGGAAGTGTTTTCTCCCCGGCACGCTTCGTTGTAACAGATTTACATCTCATGGTCACAGCAAAGAGCTTTTCTCCTGAGGAGGAGGAGGAGATCAGCAGCAGATAAAAGGGTCCACCTGATCCTGATAACAAGGCAGAACTTGGGGGAGTTCAGGCTCGTCCGCGGAACGTGCTGCCGCGGTGGCACCACATACACAATGAATGGATTTGCTGCCGTCAGCCTGCGCTTGCCATGTTCTATCAAGGGCCTTAAACGTCACGACCAGTAGCCGGCTGGACTTAGTTGAGTAGTCGCTATATAGCCGGCAGCCGGCGCTTGTGGAAAGCACTGATTTCTCTGTTGCCTGGTTAACTTTCCCAGACATTCCCAGTTTTGATATTCGAGATAAGAAGCTGGTTATCGGGTGTTACTCCAAGCCAGGGTTTTTCATCTAGATCAGGACAGGTGCAGTCCTTGACTCTGATCTATTCCTGGTGCAGGGCTTATATAAAGGGTGCAGTCTGAAACTAAATGGCATGGTGGTCAGGGGGGCGGTGTGGTGGTCACAGTGGTCATGGTGGTCATGGTGGTAGGGTAGGGTGGTAGTATGGTGGTGTGGTGGTCATGGTAGTTATGGTGGTGTGGTGGTCATGATGTCATGGTGGTTATAGTTTAGTTCAGTTTATATATTTATTTCAGACTTGCAAGAAACAAAGAAACAAAAGCTGGTGACAAAACTCACATTCATAATAATGAAATGAACCATAAAGCTCACAATAATTATTTCAGTCCTTATTTCTCCTTGTAAGCTAAAAAGGGGATGGAAAAAGCACTGCTTATCTAAGCTCCAGCCCCTCATACATTACAGGATTTTCCACACATTATCAACCCCCCCCCCTCTGCAAAAAACAAAAAAACAAAACAAAAACATAAAAAAACAATCAAACAAAACAAAACAAACAAAGACAAAACAAGGACAAAACAAAGACAAGACAAGGACAGGCCCAGACAGTCTCCAACCCTACACACCCCTCCCCCCAAACAAAATATTTACAACCACATAAATGAATACATTACGCTTTGTCAGTCATCACTATTAAAAAAAAAAACACTGTACACACAATAACCACAACACAAATCATCCTCATACATACTTATAAATATTCACAATCATAAATCATAACAATACAATATTCTGTCAATACTTCTAACAATAATAATATGCATTCTCTATTAATATATCAAAATACATTATAAATTCATAACTTAAAACTTAACAGTCTTTATACTACTAGATATCAGAAAAAAAATTTGTATACATTCATTACATACAATTCATTCTCTATATACTAATGTCAGGAAAATATGTTATATATTAATTACTTAACTATACATTCCCTATATACTAACAGACATCAAAAGAATACATCATATGTCCATTATTTCTAACTATCATACATTCTCTATATCCTAATAATACATAATGTATTTCCAAATTTTCAGACCCTCTCTGCCAAATACTTAGTCATCACCCATCTTTTAAACATAATTTTGAAATGAACCAAATTTTGCAGGCTTTTGATTCGTCATTTAAACTGTTCCAGAGTATCACTCCTGACTGAAACACACACAGATTTTAGAGTCGTCCTGACTGTAGGTTGATATAATTGCTTATATCCTCTAAGATTATGTTCACGATGCACATTTCTTCCTTGGAATAGATTCTGGATGTTAGTCGGCAAAGATTTTACTGATGCTCTGTATATTATTTGGGCTGTTTTGTAGTTTACCGGGTCCTGTAATTTTAAACTGAAAGAATTGATGAAAAGTGGATTGGTGTGGTCCCTATATTTAACTTTAAAAACAGTTGTAATAGCTCGCTTTTGCAACATGATTAAGGGTAACAAATTAGTTTTATATCAACAATTTCCCCAAACTTCTATACAATAATTCAAATATGAAACAACAAAAGGAGTGATATAAGATGAATAATGCTTTCTGATCAAGGACATGATTGCAACGTTTCATCACACCAACACACTTGGCTACTTTGGAGCGTATATAATTAATGTGTGGTTTCCAAGGACAGCTTTTCATAGATAATGACACCCAAAAAAACAGTTTTCTGCACTCTTCCAATAATTTTATTCTCAATATCTATCTGAACTTGCATGTCAGTTTTCAGATTTCCGAACAGCATAAGCTGTGTTTTCTTTAGATTCAAAGATAATTTATTAATATTGAACCAGTTTTTTAGTTTATGAATTTCTTCAGTTATTTCATTCAAGAGTTTCCTCAAATCTGTACCTGAACATAAAATATTTATGTAGGGGGGGGGGGGGGGGGGGGGGGGGGGGGGGGGGGGGGGGGGGGGTTAACTTCAGTGGAAACTTGCCCCCTTATCTGATGAATTGCTTCCCAAATGGACTCCAGTGTTATATCTGTCATGATGACGCACGCCAAGCAACGTTTTGCACAGCTTTAAAGAATATCTTAGGCGCGATAATATGTCCAAAGATGCACAGATTTTAAAAGGTGACGGTATTATTAAGTCCTTTGCAATAGAAGCTCTTCCTTTTTTTAGTGATCAACAGCTTCAAACAATATAGTGGTCACAGGTCTTCACCAAACGCTCAGGGTGCGTCAGGGTGCATCAGCCATCTTGTCTACCTGGTGGTGTGGTGGTTAGGGTGGTCATGGTGGTTATGGTGGTGTGGTGGTCATGGTGGTCATGGTAGTGTTGTGGTCACAGTGGTATGGTGGTCATGGGTGGTCATGGTGGTGGTGGTATGGTGGTTTGGTGGTTGGGTGGTATGGTGGTTTGGGTGTGGTGGTGGGAGTATGGTGGTTAGGGTGGTCGTGGTGGTTATGGCGTTGTGGTGGTCAGGGGTGGGTGGTCATGGTGGTTATGAATGTCTTCAGACACTTGCCATCGGCTAACCTTTTCTCTTGCTCAGCTTGATGCTTCTTCACATCTGCGTACGTCATGTTCAGAGCTCTGTGGATTTTCTGGGGACAGTTGGAAGATGACTTTTCTGAGACAAGTCTGAGACTGAATGTTGCACATAAAGTCTGATTTTCCTGATTTAAATACTTACCTGTGAAGTGTGCAGCCAATACTTCAGGTTCTGTCGGCGCCGGATGTGCGGCAAGATGAGCCGGTAAAAACCGTGCTCCCCTGCTAGAGTTAACAGAGCACCACTCACTCCGATGCACAGCAACATGAAGAGTCCTGAGAAGTGACTGATGCCCATCTGAAGAGTCTGACAGAGATAAAAGGCAGTGTAACTACAGTCTGAAGACAGATGACAGTGTTGTTGCAGATGATCAGTGTGAAAACAGGACTCAAACTGACCTCAGTGACAGCAAACACTCGATTCCCACACGGCACTACTTTGTACCACTTGTCGTGCAGCAGGTCCATGTATCCATCAGATTTGTACCTGCTTATGAACTCGGAGATGTTGGAGCTCAGAGGAGAGTTCTGAGGGAGGCCAATACCGTAACCTGCCGACAGACAACAAACAGCACCTCAGTGGTTACAAGGGTCTCTAAGAGTAGAGTGGGATGCAGAGCATTTGGCTATCAGGCCCCCCTTTTTGTGGAATCAGTTTCCAATTCAGGTTGTGGAGGCAGACACCCTCTCTTCCTTGAAGATCAGGCTTAAAACCTTCCTTTTTGATAAGTCTTATAGTTAGGGACGGTAACATCCCTTAGTTAAGCTGCTATAGGTTAAGATGGCTGAGGGATGTTCATGATGCACTGGGATCTTCCTTTCCCACAATGCACTGGGCTCTTCCTCTCCCATGATCTCTGCTTCTCCATGTAGAACCTTGTGACAGTATTGCATCATGAGCTGTGTTCTCTCTCAGCAGGTCTGGCTGGATAAAAGTTGCAGTATCTGTTGCTCTCTCTCTCTCTCTCTTTCCGTCTTCTCCACCCCAGCCGGTCGAGGCAGATAACCACCCTACCTGAGGCGGGTTCTGCCGAAGGTTCCTCGCTATTAAAAGGGTGTTTTCCGTCCCACTGTTGCCACCACATCATGCTTGTTCAGGATGGGGGATTGGACCGGATCGAGTCTAGATTCGATCCAATCTGTTGGTTTCCTTAGCTAGGCTGTTGTGAATCTGATCTGAATTTTTTGTCTGTTGAGCACCCTGAGGGGACATTGTCATGAATGGATGCTATACAAATAAAGTTGGAATGAATTGAATTGAATTGAATTAAATACCCCAGTCTTCCAGGCTCTACTGGGGGGAGGGGGGTAGTGTCTGCTTCATGATCTAGTGGTCATGGCCAGCTGCATAGCGGGGGGTTTGCTCGCACGGGGGTACCTGTTCTGCTGTGTCTTCCAGGTGGGGGATGGGGGTTGGGTGGCATGGCGTGGCGTGCCATGTGCCAGGAGCTTGGAGCTCGCAACTCCTTCTCTGGTCCAGGTTATCACCCAGGAGGCACAGAGGCAAGGGTAAGGGTGAGGTGGGTGTGTGAGAGCAAATGAATGCGACTGTGAAAGGAGAAATTTGTAAGGTGTAGGGGGGATGAGTGGTGTGTATTAGTGGGTGTGGTGTGTGCAGGTGTGCAGAGGTTGGTGTTGAGGAGGGAGGGTATTGGGGAGTTAGGGGGAGGGATGGTTGCTGGGGTGTTTATGGAGGGGGGTGGGTAGGTGGGTAGGGGTGAGCAGGGTGTGTGAGTGTGTGTGGGGGGCTCTGGGTGTGTGTGGGAGTGAGGAATATGGACTGGAAGAGGGAGATGTGTGTGAGGGGTTGGAGGAAAGGGGAGATGGCGAGAGAGGCGTGTGCTTGTGGGTGTCAAGGAGCGATGTGTGTGAGGGGTTGAAAAAAGAAGGATGGGAGTATCAGGTTGGAGGGAAGGGTGGCGCTGGGCATGTGTGGGGGGAGTACATGGGGTATTGGGGGTATAGGGGGGGGGGGGGGGGGGGGGGGGGGGGGAGGTGGGGGTGTATGTGTGTGGAGTGGGGGGAGGAGGGTGTTGGGGGTGGAGGGAAGAGTGTGTGTAGGTATGTAAGGTCAAAGGGTGGACCGGATTGGTGCATGTGTGTGGGGTAGTATGTGTGTGTGTGTGTGTGAGTGTGGAGGTAGTATAGGGGGGTAGTAGCACCCTGGTGTCAGGTGTGTGGCACAAGGACATTGGGGTGGGGGCCGGGCCCGGGCGGCCCAGATTGAGAGGTGGACCAGGACCTGGGCCAGCCACGCTCAGGCAGGGAAGAATGCGTTGTGAACACAATCCAGGCTACCCACCCAACAAGCAGCGGTGACCACATCAAAACAGGCATGTTTATCTTTGTTGTCATTAATCTTCTCCTTTTAATTATAATCGGTGGTTTAAAAAAAACTAATGAAAAATATGTGTGTCTGGCTGCATTAAGGATGGAGTGATTTTCAATCAGATCATCTGTCAGTGATAGAAGGGGGCGACTTTTGATTAACCCTCTAGGCGCCAAAGTCGCAATATTGCGAAAGGGGAAAATTCTTGAATATAACAGACCTTATCTTTAAATCTATAGCCTTTTACTGTTACTGCTTGGCTACATCGCTAAGACATACAGCGTCATTTCTGACGTCATTTTTGAGTGTTTATATGAAAAAAATCTGAGAAATAAAGGTTTGAACTGGCATAACTGTGCACGCCTCTCAGGCGATCAGATCGTCTATCGTTGATTGACAGTGGCTGGTTTCACATCCCCAGGTTGCATCCATAGCAGACAAGAAATCTCTCCAAGTAATTAAATGAGTTTCCTTCCTTGTTGATAAACTAACCCCTTGCTTGGCTGGTTCTTCATCCTGTGACAGTAGGCTGGATATTGGCCTTTAATTAGCAAACTATCCTGGATCAAGAGTAGGTTTTGGGGCCTTTTCACATGGCATGTTCAGGTCCGTGCCTGGCCCGGGATCGTTGATTCTTGTGTTGCGTTCACATGCCAGTGCTTGAACCAGGCTCGGGCAGGCTTGGTAATTTCAGTGCCAGAACACTATGTGGCAGTGTTGCGGAAACTTCATTGATAGCTAACAACCGAGGAAGCAACAAACCCTTATGCAGGACAAAGCAGGTATAGGAACAAAAGTTTGAATATACAGTACAAAGAACCAAACTACACAGGTAGTGATGTGCCCAATGAACCTGAGACTCCAAAATGCATATTGAGTAAAAGGGGGTGTGCTACTGAAGCTTTGTATCAGAACTTGTGTCATCAACATAGGAATCACGTGACCAATGCAAAACAAAGCCTCGGTTTGTGCAGATGACGTAACGTGTCGGTCTGTGTTTCACATCTGCACAAGAAACATTCAGAGGTCGTGAGACTGAAGTTGACAGATATTTATCCGAGCTGAAAGAAGAGAAAAGAGAAAGATCCTCTGACATGCTGGCCACAGAAATCAGCAGAAATCAGCTTTCCCACTGATTTCTGTTCCCTTGCATCACCTGCCCATGACAGGGGTTATTTGAAGATTATCTTTATTAATAGAAGTCGCCAACCTAAACACTGAAGCAGCTCGTCTTCCTCAATAAACAGATTTCAGCTCCATGTCACCTCTGTGGAGTTCCATAAGCTCTGCACTCAACACGTAATTATCACAATCACAACAGTTAATGCATATTAAATTAAAATAACATGACGCGGCGGAATGCTGCGTTTTTGAGACAAATCGTGCGCTCAGTTTTGTGATGCGTTTCCATAGAACATGTCTGCCTTTTACTCGTTCAAATCCTGCTCACAATTCTCTCTTGTCTTGCAGCATTTTATCTTTAAACCATACCTATTATAAGTCAAATACTTAAAGGCATGGATAATCCACATAGTATGTGTTGGATGCTGATAATTAGATAAATCCTTTATTTCCTGGTCATGGGCACTACTGAGATGGTTTGAGTGCAAAGTTGTTCAGGCTGTTATGGATCCATTTGGACACTTGACACTGGAGGGGAATGAATGAAACCTCGAGCACTGAACCTTTACCCGAACGAACGGCCAGGAAAGCCTCAATGCTTCAGGAAGCTTCATTTGGCCATCCACTACACACACACACCTTACAGGATACCAGAAACATGAGCCACAGGAGGGTTATGATGAACAACTGGCCGTGAACAACTGAAAACTGGGAATATAAATACAGAGAGGGACCAGTGAGAAAGGAGGAACAGGTGATTCAGATTATTGAATGAAACCAGGTGAGCCAGGGAGCAGGAAGTAAAGCCAACAGAATACACAAGGGCCCAATCCCAAACCGGCCCCTAAGCACTACCCCTACACACTACCCCTCCGTTTGCGCGTTCCCGCGACGCCCGCCCAGATAAGGGCCGTCCCAAACCGTGTAGGGTGGAGGGCGAGTGGACTGTTCAGCCCTCAATCAGCGAGTCTGCATCAGTGGAGACTCACCAGAATTTTGCAGCTGGTGCAACGGCTAAATGGAGGAGGAAACAGTCATGTTCCACACATGAGTTCCGCACATGTCATGCATGTTTGTCAATACTGACAGAAAAACATGAATGGAGTTATTTTATGGGGTAAAAAAAAAACAAAAAAACAATGACAGGTGCACAGGTATCCTTCAAACCACTGGCGCTCATGGAAGGGAATGTTTGAGCAGGAAAAGAGGATTATAATCCTCCTATTGGCATAATGATAATGATGATAATAATAATAATAATAATAATAGTAATAATAATAATGATGACAATGATAAACGATCATTCGTAGTAATAATAATAATTTTATCATTTATTTAATTGTTTAGGATCATGATTATTATTATTTATTTAAAATAAAACATAATTCTTCACATATAGTGTGAGTGAGTGTTTCCACACAGTTTTATTTGACACGGGGGGTGTTTGTGTTGCCACGGCGATGAGGCTGCTGCTTCCCCTTTTCCAGTTTGGGGGAAGAGGGGCGTCTCGTTGTCATTAACACCCTCCACCTGCAATCAAGGCGCCCTCTACAGCTGCAAACAAGGGGGCCCAAATGCAGACGTCAGCCAGGTACCAGGTTTTTCCAAAATGACAGTTTTATTTAAATTGTGTGGAGGAAATAACCTGGGGAACACGGGAGCTCTGGGAGGAGAGGGAGATGGTTAATGTGGTGATCCAGTTTAACGTCCAGTTAATTGTGATGGAGTGGAGGGTCTTACTAGATTCCTGGTGGAGAATCTGCCGCTCCTCAGGGCCATAACTGGCCCAGTCCACCAGGTACTGCATGCCACGACCACGGCGACGAGCAGCCAGAATACAGCGAACAGAGTAAGCCGGGTGGCCATCCACCACCAGGGCGGGAGGAGGGGGATTGGCCGGAGGGCACAGAGGGCTAGAAGAAACAGGTTTAATCAAGGACACATGGAATGTGGGGTGAACATGCATGGAAGCAGGCAGCTTGAGGCAAACAGAGGAAGGGCTGACAACAGTCTCAATCACAAAGGGGCCAATGAACCTGGGGGCCAGCTTCCTAGAAGTGGACCTCAGAGGGATATCCTTGGCCGCCAGCCAAACCCGCTGGCCAGGAGTGTACACTGGGGCAGGAAGTCTGTGTCTGTCTGCTAGACGGCGGTTGCATTCAGCAGTGCGCTGTAAGGCATCAGGGGTCCTGGCCTAAACGCACTTGAAACACTGGAGATGGTGCTGGACAGAAGGGACCTCCAGATCCTGCTCTTCCTCTGGAAACAAGGGAGGTTGATAACCCAGAGAGGCTTCAAAAGGAGAAAGCCCGGTGGCAGAGGTGGTTAGAGTTGTGAGCATACTCAATCCATGCCAAATACTGACTCCAGGTTGAGGGGTTGTGGGAAGCGACATTGCAGAGAGCAGCCTCAAGTTCCTGGTTCAGCCACTGTCCATTGGATTGAGGATGGTAACCAGAAGACAATGAGACTTTGGCACCCAAGGCAGCACAAAAAGATCTCCATACCTGAGAGACAAACTGGGGTCCCCAGTCAGACAACTTCAGAAGGGATCCCGTGGAGTCGAAACACATGTTGGACTAGAAGATCTGATGTCTCAGTAGATGGCAGTTTGTCTAGGGGGATGAAATGGGCAGCTTTAGAGAAACGATCAATAATTGAAAGGACAGTTTTACCTTTTGAGGGCGGTAACCCGGTAACGAAGTCCAGAGAGATACAAGACCAGGGCCGACCAGGGACAACCAGAGGCTGCAGGAGTCCAGCAGGTGGTCGGTTTCCTCTCCTGTTTCTAGCACAAACCATACAGGCTGATACATACTCCCTGGTGTCGTTTTCAAGGGATGGCCACCAAAAATGGCGTTGCAGAAGGGAGATGGTGCGATGAATGCCCGGATAACATAAAAACCTGGCGGTATGAGCCCAATGAATAACAGCGGAGCGGGCTGCTGATGGTATGGAGCGACGACCAGGAGGTCCATGTCCAGGATCTGGATCTGTGGTCAATCCTTGACGGATCTGGTCCTCAATCTGCCAGGAGACCCCACCTACTTGGCAAGTTGAGGGAAGAATCCGTGCAGGCTCATCAGACTCTTATTTGGAGGCAAAGAGTCGCAAGAGGGCATCAGGTTTGGTATTGCGAGAACCTGGACGATAAGTGATGGAGAAGTTAAACCGTTCAAAAAACAGTGACCAGTGAGCTTGATGAGAATTTAGCCTTTTAGCATTCTGAAGGTAAGTGAGGTTTTTACGGTCAGTCCATACAATGAAGGAATGCGTAACTCCCTCCAACCGGTGTCTCCATTCCTCTAAGGCAAGTTTTACAGCCAATAGTTCTCGATTGCCAATGTCATAATTTCGTTCTGCAGGACACAGTTGTCAAGAAAGAATGCACAAGGGTGTAGCTTACCCTCTGACTCAGACCTCTGGGATAACAGCACCCACACCTGAGTCTGAAGCATCCACTTCCAGAATGAAGTGTTGATTGGGGTCAGGTTGAATGAGAATGGGGGCTGTGGTAAACCTCTCCTTTAATTGCAGGAAAGCCTTGTCTGCTTCGGGGGTCCAGAAAAAGGTGGTCTTAACAGAGGTTAGTTTGGTCAAAGACTTGGAAAATATTAAGATGTCATCCAGATAGACAAAAACAAACAGGTTCAGATTATCTCTCAGGACATCATTGATCAGGGCTTGGAAAACTGCAGGGGCATTTGTTAGACCAAAAGGCATCACCAAGTACTCAAAATGACCCAAGGGAGTATTAAACACTGTCTTCCATTCATCCCCTTCACGGATCCTGACCAAATAAGTGTTGCGGAGATAAAGCTTGGGAAAGACAGTAGCCCCTTGAATGAGTTCAAATGCAGAGGAAATGAGGGGTAAAGGGTACTTGTTCTTAACAGTGATTTGATTAAGACCACGGTAGTCGATGCATGGGTGCAGGCTGTTGTCTGTCTTCTGAACAAAAGCAGCCTGAACCCACCGGTGATGAAGACCTCCTTATTAATCCTGCTGCTAGAGACTCTTGAATACAACGTTCCATGGCTAGTCGCTCTGGGTGGGAAAAGTTGTATAATCTACTTGAAGGTAGGGGTGCTCCGGGTAGAAGATCTATTGCACAGATATAAGGTCGATGAGGAAGTGATGAGGCCCTGTCTTTACTGAAGACAGTGCTGAGGTCATGGTACTCTGGGGGAACTAGAGATAAGTCTACCGGAGGAAACAAGGGTTCGGAGGGGAGCTGACAGGACTGAGGGGCTGATGCAAGGCAGTTTGAGTGACAAAACGAACTCCAGCTATCAATCCTGTTATCAGACCACAGGATATGTGGGTTATATAAAGCTAGCCAGGGAAAACCAAGAATAAGGGGAACACTAGAGACAGGAAACAGGAAAAACTCAATTACGTCCCTACATTACCTGAAATGACTAAAGGGATGGGTTTAATCTTGTGGGTGATTCTGATCAGAACACGTCCATCCAGTGCAGCTACAGCAATGGGTGAAGGCAGAGGCTCCAGAGGCAGTCCCAGCCGGGAGGCCACATCAGGGTCCATAAGATTCTGTTCTGCTCCTGAGTCAACTAAAGCCAAAAGCTCCTGAGTGGTGCTGCCCAACTGAATGGTCACAGTAAGGGTTAAACGTGGAGGATTTTTTCCTTGCATTCCGCCCGCCAGTAATCCTGCCTCTACTGGTAGGCTCTGTCTTTTGGTGGCACAGGACAAGTGGCAAAGTATTCCTTTAAGCTACAGTAGATGCACTCGTTGGCTTTTATGCGGCGAAGTCGTTCCTCAGGACTAGGCCGGGTCTGTCCCAGTTGCATGGGTTCAGGGGGTTCCTCAAAGGTGGCAGGTGTAACACTGGGACCAGGGATTGAAGGGAAATCACGGAGCGGTCGTCGTGAAGGAGGGTGATTAGGACGTGTTTTCCCGTCTCCTGCGCTCTGCTAGCCGGTTGTCAATGCGTATGGCCAAAGAAACACGATCCTCAAAAGATGGTTCATCTTTAGATGCCAGCTCGTCTTTCATTTGGTCATTCAAGGCGTTTATGAGAACTCCTTTGAGGGCCATTCCGGCTTGGCAGCCAGGATTCGGAATTCTATTTTGAAGTCAGTAACTGACTTGTTACCTTGTCTTAAGGTTAGGAGTCTCTGGACTGCATTCTCCTCACGAAGTGGGTGATCAAAAGCTGTTTTGAACTCATTTAAGGAGGATGTGAAGGGATACGAATCTAAGGTGTTGGAACGAAAGAAGGCCAATGCCCAATCAAGTGCCAGATCTCTCAAAAGCCCAATTATGTAGGAGATCTTAGAAGTATCAGTGGTAAAAGAACATGGGGAACGACTGATGGCCAAAGAGCACTGAAGAAGGAATCCACTACATTTCTGGGGATCGCCAGTAATGGTCTGGAGTGGGAAAGGCAGCATCTCGGAACACAGGTTCATTTGAAATGTCACAACTGGCTGAAGGGGCAGGTGGGGTGCCAGAAGGCGGTTCTGTTGAAGGGCCAGCAGCCAAGCGCTCATGAATGTTTTGCAGCATACTGCATACCTGATCCAGCCGTTGGTTAGTAGAAACCTGCTGTTCACCTAGAGAGCGTAGTGCTTTAGCATGCTCCCCAAGCATGACTCCCTGTTTGGTCAAAGCTTATTTCCAAGCGTCTGCTGGGTCCATTTTCTTTGGCCAGATTGTGCTGTCACGGCTGAGCTCAACAGTCAAGGGGGGCAAACAAGGGGGCCCAAATGCAGACGTCAGCCAGGTACCAAGTTTTTCCAAAATGACAGTTTTATTTAAATTGTGTGGAGGAAATAACCTGGGGAACACGGGAGCTCTGGGAGGAGAGGAGATGGTTAATGTGGTGATCCAGTTTAATGTCCAGTTAATTGTGACGGAGTGGAGGGTCTTACTAGATTCCTGGTGGAGAGCCAAGGCTGAGGGGGGAGTGAAGGTTGCTGGCTGTGAGTAGGCAGAGGGGCAAGCAGGCAAGCAATGGTTCCGGGAATGGAGAAAGAGTCATGGAGAGCTTGAAGCAGGTTCTTGTTGTTTGTTGGAGTCCAGTTGGGGCACTGAAGCGGGGACTAGGAGCACAAAAACAGAGTTGAAGTAGCTGAATGGAAGGAACACAGGAAAAAGTGCCTGAGCACCACAAGGCAGTGAGACACCCAGAAAAAGTCTGGCTGCTCCTGCAGGTTCTTAAGTAGGCAGCTGATGAGGTCTTGATTGAACACAGGTGATGGTGATCAGCAGGCCAGACTGTGCCCTGGATCTCCTGGAAATCTCCTCAGCCCCACCTTAAGCTCAGAAACAGGACAGCAAGCAAGATGGTGACACGTACCTGTTTTCCCCTTATCCACCATTTTTTTAACTTGTCCTGTCCAGCATCAAAGCAAGCAGAATGGAAGTCTGATTGCTTTATTTTGTTGAACAGTTTTTCTTTACCAAACGGAAAGTCTTTATGAACATAAGGCTCCACTTGATATCCTGTTTATTCATTTTATTTTATTTCTTTAATTAAACATTTGTCTATAACAGCATTCCATATCATACTGCTGGGCCTGACAAGGAGAAAATGAAAGTTAACAGAGGTAATGATAGAAAGTGAAACAGAGAGAAAGGAGCAAGGGAAGAGGAAGAGAGAGAAGAGAGAAAACATGAATCCACTTACACAGTTCACTCGGGCACATCTGTACAGAAATCCCTAAACAACATTCCAAGGTCTCTGTCGGAAAACAAAACAAGCAATCCCCTACAGAAGGATGTGGTGGCTTAAATATCCTCAGATCATACAAACACACGCAGAATCACGCAGAGAAGAGGTAAAACCTAGTCAGAGCAATAAAAGTAGAGAAGAGGTAAAACCTAGTCAGCGCAATGGGAAGTAGAGAAGAGGTACAACCTAGTCAGCGCAATGGGTAAAGCAGAGAAGAGGTACAACCTAGTCAATGCTAAATGGGAAGCAGTGTCACAGCGGCAACATGCATAATAAAGGGTCTCCGTGGTGATACAGTCATGCAGAGTGCAGCCCCTCGTCTCTGCAAGGAGGAGGAAGCCCGCATAAAGGCTCACGACCCAGGCCCCCAGCAGCCACCCAGAGGCCCAGATCCCTGCCCCCCCCCCCCCAAAGAACGGACATGCATCCCCCAAAGAGCAGCAAAAGGCGGCCCCAGCGGGAGCCCCTCCGCAGTCTGGGGGCTCAGGCCCCAGCAGGCCAAGACCAGCAGCTGCCGACCCCACCAAGCACCGGGCACCCCCTGGGGCAGAGACAGGGCCGGGCCCAGGGCCCAAGCGCCCAGGGAGCAGCCCCCCCCCACCCGACCCGGGCGGCCCAACCCAAACCCAGGAGGACCGGACCCCCCAGACTACACCCCCCAGGGCAGGCCAGCCCTACCCAATGTCCCTGCCCCACACCTGACACCAGGACGCCACCACTGCTACCACCCCCTACCCCACCACCATGCTCACACACACACTCCCCACACACATACCCCAACACCCATGCACTCCCCCACACACACATACACCCGCCCACTCCGCTCCGACCTTACATACCCACACTCACTCCCTCCCTCCACCCCCCCAACACTCTTTCTCCTACCGTCCACACATACCCCCACCTCCTGGATACCCTCTAACACACACATGCACTCCCCTCACATAACTGCACCAACCCCTCCCTCCACCCCACACATATGCCCCCACCTCCTTATACCCCCAATACCCCATACAATCCCCCCTTACATGTCCAGCCCCGCCCATCCCTCTGACCTATCACACTCCCGCCCTTCCTTCCTTCAGCCCCTCATGACCATCCCTACTAGACACTCACGAGCATGCCCCTCCTTCCTCCATCCCCCTTTCCTCCAACCACTTACCCACATCTCCTCCCCCTTTCCTCCAACCACTTACCCACATCTCCTCCCTCTTCCAGCCCAAGTTCCTCCCTCCCACATTTCCTCTTTCTTCACTCTTTCATTGTTCTCACATACCCCCTCACTCTTGCCCATGCCCCGGTGCGTATTGCTGTGGTAGCCCAGGCCGGGAAGGAGCCGCGAGGGTCCAAGCCCCCCAGCACGTTCCTCCCACCCCCGGACGCAGCAGGCCAGCACATCCCCGCAATGCAGCCGGCCATAACCACTAGCACGTGAAGCAGCCACTACCCCCCCCCCCCCCAGTAGCACCCAGGAGACAGGGGTAGAAAAGGACCTGGCTCCCCCCCCCCCACCTCCGCTCATGACTGTGTGTAAGATGTGTGTTGTCACACATCTTACACCTGATCATGCAGTTAAAACTAAGGGGCAGTGCCAAGTCATGCCGGGGGTGGGGTCGCGTAGGCGGTATGACCACCAACCGGCCCCCCTCCTTCCACACACTATGTGGCCCGCCCCTCAGAAGTGGTTGTGAACTGTTGTTATTTTATGTGTTTAGGTGTCTAAGTGTGGTTAAAACTGGGAGGCAGGCTGTCTCTAGACGTGGCAAACAAAGGCACTTTGGTGCCCCTCCCCTCCTCGCCCGCTTGACACGCGCCCTCCCCAAAACCCTACAAAAGTGTGTGTGAGGTAGAGAAGGGGGGGGGGGGGTCTTGGGAAGGGAGACCAGGGGGGTATGGAATTCCCCTCTGGAAGATGAGCCGTTACCGGCATTAGGCACCCCTGCCTCCCGGGATCCCCCCAGGGCAGAGGGGGGCAGGCATGGCCGCTCCCACGGCCAGGTGACCGGCCCTCACCACAGAGGGGCCAGCCTCAGCCCCTGGGGGCGCCCGAGCACCCCAGGCCAGGGAGGGGGGAAGAGGGTCTATAAGAGGTTTGTATAGTAGTTTCCTTTTTTCTGTTTGGACATAGTTAGCTGTTTTTTTCACCGAAGTCATCATGTCTTTCATCAAAAATGGCTCAAGATGTGTGTGGGGGCCTCTGTGGGCAATGTTTACAGTAGATGTGTGGGGGGGCCTCTGTGGGCAATGTTTACAGTAGATGTGTGTGGGGGCCTCTGTGGGCAATGTTTACAGTAGATGTGTGGGAGGGCCTCTGTGGGCAATGTTTACAGTAGATGTGTGGGGGGGCCTCTGTGGGCAATGTTTACAGTAGATGTGTGGAGGGGCCTCTGTGGGTAACGTTTACAGTAGATGTGTGTGGGGGGCCTCTGTGGGCAATGTTTACAGTAGATGTGTGGGGGGGCTTTGGGGAAGTGTATAGAGGAGGTGTGGGGGGGTCTGGGGGGGAAATTTATAGAGGATGTGTGGGGGGGGGTTTGTGGGGGAAATATATAGAAGAGGTGTGGGGGGGTGTGTGGGGAAGGAAAAGGTAGAGGAGAGGGGGGGTGGGTGGAAGGAATAGTAGAAGTGGGGGGGGGGGGGGGTGGGAAGGAAAAATAGAGGAGAGGGGGGGGGGGGGGAATGGAAAATAAGGAGGGGTGTCAATGGGAAAGATAAAGAGAGGATAGTGGGGGAGTATATGGAAAATTTAAAGGGGAAGTGAGGGGGGGAAGAAGGAAAGGTATAAAAAGAAGAGTGGGGGGAAAAAAAGGAAAGAAAAATAGAAGGAGAGGGAGTAAGGAAAAATAAGAGAGAGGGTAATGAGAAGAGAAGGAGGAAAATTAATAGAAATTAAAGGAGGGAAAAAAAGGAGAGAAAAAAGGGGGAAATAAAAAAAAGGAACAAAAAAAAAAAAGAAAAAAACATAAAATAATGAAGGAAAAAGAGGAGTCAACTAGCTGAGGGCAGGGGGAAAAGTGGACTTAGGAGGAATAAAAAAGAAAGGGAGAGGGAAGAAACAAAGAGGAAAAAAGAATATAAAGGACCAAAAAAAGGGAGGAAGTAAGGGAAAGAGGATGGAGGGAGTCGGGACAAGAGAGAGAGTGGGGGGGGGGGGGTGAGGAAAATAAAGGTAAGAAATAATGGGGGGAGTGAAAAAAAAAATAAAAAAAAAAGGGGGAAAAGAATAAGAATAAGGGAGTGGGGAGGGGAGAAGGGAAGGTGAAGGGGGGGGGTGGGGGCCAGTGAGGGGAGGTGGGGGGAAGGGGAAAATGGAGGGGGATGTGTGGGGGGCTTCTGTGGGCAACGTTTACAGTAGATGTGTGGGGGGGCCTCTGTGGGTAACGTTTACAGTAGATGTGTGTGGGGGGCCTCTGTGGGCAACGTTTACAGTAGATGTGTGTGGGGGCCTCTGCGGGTAACGTTTACAGTAGATGTGTGTGGGGGCCTCTGTGGGCAACGTTTACAGTAGATGTGTGTGGGGGCCTCTGTGGGCAACATTTACAGTAGATGTGTGTGGGGGCCTCTGTGGGCAACATTTACAGTAGATGTGTGTGTGGGGGCTTCTGTGGGTAACGTTTACAGTAGATGTGTGTGGGGGGGCTTCTGCGGGTAAAGTTTACAGTAGATGTGTGTGGGGGGGCCTCTGCGGGTAACGTTTACAGTAGATGTGTGTGGGGGGGCTTCTGTGGGTAACGTTTACAGTAGATGTGTGTGGGGGCTTCTGTGGGTAACGTTTACAGTAGATGTGTGTAGGGGGCCTCTGTGGGTAACGTTTACAGTAGATGTGTGTGGGGGGGCCTCTGCGGGTAACGTTTACAGTAGATGTGTGGGGGGGCCTCTGCGGGCAACGTTTACAGTAGATGTGTGGGGGGGCCTCTGTGGGCAATGTTTACAGTAGATGTGTGGGGGGGCCTCTATGGGCAATATTTATAGATTGTGTGGGGTTATGTTTACAGTAGATGTGTGGGGGGGGGCCTCTGCGGGTAAAGTTTACAGTAGATGTGTGTGGGGGGCCTCTGCGGGCAATGTTTACAGTAATGTGTGTGGGGGCCTCTGCGGGCATTACGATTGTTTACAGTAGTAATGTGTGTGGGGGCCTCTGTGGGTAACGTTTACAGTAGATGTGTGTGGGGGCCTCTGCGGGCAACGTTTACAGTAATGTGTGTGGGGGCCTCTGTGGGCAATGTTTACAGTAGATGTGTGTGGGGGCCTCTGCGGGCAACGTTTACAGTAATGTGTGTGGGGGCCTCTGTGGGCAATGTTTACAGTAGATGTGTGGGGGGGCCTCTGCGGGTAAAGTTTACAGTAGATGTGTGGGGGGGGGGCCTCTGTGGGTAACGTTTACAGTAGATGTGTGTGGGGGGGCCTCTGTGGGTAACGTTTACAGTAGATGTGTGGGGGGGGCCTCTGCGGGTAAAGTTTACAGTAGATGTGTGTGGGGGGGCCTCTGTGGGTAACGTTTACAGTAGATGTGTGTGGGGGGGCCTCTGCGGATAACGTTTACAGTAGATGTGTGTGGGGGGGCCTCTGCGGGTAAAGTTTACAGTAGGGAACAGCTGCTTTCGCTGCGCACTGCCGCAGTGTTCCTGAGGGACAGGCATGAAATCCCTGCAGAGTTACTACGGTAGACTCGTTGGACTGCCATGCTGGGAAAAAACTTACAGAGAGGAAAAGGCGCTTCAGACCCGTTCTGCCCTCTATCATTATGGGAAACATGAGATCTAATCTTTTCTCATTTCTAATAAGATGGACGAGCTGGCCGCCCTGATGAAACACCAGCAGGAACACAGAGAGAGTAGCGTCCTTCTGCTCACGGAGACCTGGCTGACACGTTATTCCGGATTCTGCTGTTTTACTGGACAATTTTCACCTGTTTCGTGTGAACAGAATGAAGGACAGCGGTAAGAGGAAATCTTTGCTAGTAAGAGCCAGTAAGAGGACTGGCTGTGTTTGTGAACGTGAGGTGGTGCAGACTGGGACACTGCACAGTTAAAGAGCAGCTGTGTAACGGAGACATTGAACTGTTAGCGGTTAGCATTAGGCCATATTATCTGCCACGGGAGTTCACACGTTATTGTGATAGCAGTGTATGTGCCCCCCTCTGCCGACGCTGACATGGCCTCTGACACCCTGCTCTCAGTCACCAGCAGGCTGCAAACACAGCACCCACAGGCCCTTTTCCTTACCTCCGGGGGCTTCAACCATGCCTCTCCATCATCTGTCCTGCCAACATTCACACAGTACGTCACCTGTCCCACCACAGACAAAAAATCCTGGATCTGTTCTACCCCAACACCAAGGAGGCATATTCTGCATCCTCCCTCGCCCCCCTTGGGAGAGCTGATCACAACATCATCCATCTCCAGCCTGTGTATAAACCTGTTGTACACAGGCAGGCTGTGGTCCCACGTTCAGTGAGGAGGGGGACTGCTGAGAGTGAAGAGGCTCTCAGGCAGCCGGATTTAGACAGCCCCACTAGGAGGGTGCAGGTAGCATATAAGGGGGGCAAGGGCGGCTCAGCCGGAAAAATTTTGGGGTGTTAAATCCCCCAAACCCCTAAAATGCATAGAGAATATATACAAAATATCATATAGTTTTTGAAAAATATATTTTTTTTTTTTTTTTTTTTTTTTATTAACACATTTTTTTATAAATAAAAGAGAAAAGAGAAGGAATAATAAAAAAGAAAGAAAAAAAAAAAAAAGGAAAACAATAAGAGAAGTTTTTAAAAGAGAGGGAGAAGAGTAAAGAAAAAAGGAGAAGAAAGATAAAGGGAAAAACCAATCTCAGATCAGGGAACGAGGAAGAGCTGAGGACCGTACAGAAGGAGCTGAGAAGGAAGATCAGAGAGGGGAAAACCAACTTCAGATCAGGGAACGAGTAAGAGCTGAGGATTGTACAGAAGGAGCTGAGAAGGAAAAAAAGGAGAAGAAAATAAAAGATCAGAGAGGGGAAAACCAACTTCAGATCAGGGAACGAGGAAGAGCTGAGGACTGTACAGAAGGAGCTGAGAAAGAAGATCAGAGAGGGAAAAAAAAAAATGTTGAAGCCCCCAAAAAAAAAAAATAATAAAAACTTCGATGCTGGAACGAGGAAGAGCCCTGGACAGGACAAAAAAAAAAAAAAAAAAAAAGATCAGGGAACAAGGAAGAGCTGAGGACTGTACAGAAGGAGCTGAGAAGGAGGATCAGAGAGGAAAAAAACAATTTCAGGAAGAAAATGGAGGTGCAGCTGAAGCAGAACAGCATCAGTGGGGTGTGGAGAAGCCTGGAAACTGTCTCAGGTTTCAAAAACCCCCACTCACAGACTGAGGGGGATCTGAAGTGGGGAAACGATCTGAACCTGCATTTCAATAGGTTTGATCAGACACCTACCTTTCGCCCCCCACACAGCTGCCTTCAGACACCTAGGCTCCTGATCTACCTCCCTCAGCACTTCACACCTCTGGCTCATTCTGTCATTAAGCTACCTCCCAGCTGCCTGGACTCACCCATCCCCCCAGCCCTGAGGCCTGCCCACCCTCTCCTTTACAAAAGCACAGGTGAGAACAGAGCTCAGGAAGATCAAAGCCAAGAAAGCTGCTGGACCAGACGGCATCAGCTCCAGGCTCCTCAGGTCCTGTGCAGATGAACTGTGCGGAGTTATGGAGCATGTCCTCAACCTGAGCCTCAAGCTGAGGGAGGTACCACAGCTCTGGAAGACCTCCTGCGTGGTACCACAGCTCTGGAAGACCTCCTGCGTGGTACCAGTTGCTAAAACATGGCTCTTCAGTGAGCTCAGCAGCTACAGGCCGGTCTGGTGAAGACACTGGAGAAACTGATCCTGGGACACCTCCGCTCCACGGCATGGGAGCCCACATGGATGCACTGCAGTTGGCCTACTGAGCTGGGATGCCGTCATCTTCCTGCTACATCGTTCTCTGGCTCACCTGGAGAAGCCCGGCAGCTCTGTGAGGATCATGTTTTTTATTTCACTTGTGCCTTCAACACCATCCAGCCGGTGCTTCTGAAAGCCAAACTGGAGAGGGCTGGGGGTGGACCGTCATCTGGCCAAATGGATCCTGCAGTATCTCATAAACAGGCCCCAGTTTGTGAGATCCTGGGACTGTGTCTGACCTGCTGACCTGCAGCATGGGGGCCCCCCAGGGGACTGTCTTGGCCCCCTTTCTGTTCACCCTCTACACTTCAGACACAACACAGACGGCTGCGTTCTGCAGAAGTTCTCAGATGACTCTGTGATCGTTGGTCTGATCACCGAGGATGACAACGTGGAGTACCGGGGACGACGCAGGACTTTGTGGACTGGTGTCTGCAAAACCACCTCCTGATCAACACGGGGAATACCAAGGAGATGGCGGTGGATTTTGGCAGACACCGGTCTGCCGGCCCCTCACTGGTGAACATCCAGGGAACGGACATTGAGAGAGTGGACTCTTACAAGTACCTGGGTGTTCACCTGAACAAGAAACTGGGCTGGACTCACAACACAGACCCTGTACAGGAAGGGCCAGAGCCGGCTCTACCTCCTGAGGAGACTGCGGTCTTTTGGAGTGAAGGGGGTCCTCCTGAGGAGACTGCGGTCTTTTGCAGTGAAGGGGGTCCTCCCTGAGGAGACTGCGGCCTTTTTGGAGTGAAGGGGGTCCTCCTGAGGAGACTGCGGTCTTTTGCAGTGAAGGGGGTCCTCCTGAGGAGACTGCGGTCTTTTGCAGTGAAGGGGGTCCTCCTGAGGAGACTGTGGTCTTTTGCAGTGAAGGGGGTCCTCCTGAGGAGACTGCGGTCTTTTGCAGTGAAGGGGGTCCTCCTGAGGAGACTGCGGTCTTTTGCAGTGAAGGGGGGTCCTCCTGAGGAGACTGCGGTCTTTTGCAGTGAAGGGGTGGGGGGGGGGGGGGGGGGGCGGGGGCCCCGGCGCGGGGCCCCCCGCCCGCGGGCCCGGCCGCCGGCCGGGCGCGCCGGGCGTGGGTCTCTCCGGTTGGTGGGTGCCTGCTGCGGCCTGGGGGGCTGGGGCGCCGCGGGCTCCGGGGTCGGGCGCCCGCCCCCCCCCCCCCGGGGGGGCTCGGGGGGCGCGGCTGCCGCGGCCTTGCCCGGGCTCGGGTCCCCCCGCCTCCCCGGCGCCTCCTCGGGGGCGTGCGGGGGGTCTCCCGGCCTTTTCGGGCTTCCCGGCGGCCTCGGGGGGGGGTGTGGGGTGGGGGGTGGCTGGCTCCGGCTCTTTCGGGTCGGGCCTCTCGCCGCCTTTCCGGTCCGCCTCTGGTTCGCGGCTCCTTCTCGGGGCCTCGGCCTCGGTTCCCGGTCGGTCGGGTCTCGGCGGGGGGTTGTCTGGGGGGTTTGGGGTTTGGGCTGGGGGGTTTCGCTTGCGCTCTTCGGGGGGGCGGGGCTGGGGTGGTGGGGGGTGGGTTGTCTTGGGGGTGGGCCGGTGCTTCGGTCCCCTCGCTCGCTTGTCCCCCCGGCTGGCTGCTCTCTTGTCCGAAAACCTTACAAACAGGGAGGGTCCATTAATAAACGTTAGTGGTGAATAAGTAAGTATAACTTAGCTGATAAAACATAAAAAAAAACTATAATATCTATTTCTCGCAAGGTTGTATATTGTTATTGGTGGTGGGTAAAAAAAGCCTCCCCCACAAACTTAATAATAATAAATAGACAAAGATAAAAGTATAAAAAAAAAATAAATAGCAAGTATGCATGAATAATTATAAAATCATATTCATGTTGTTGGAGGTTAGAAGAATGAGGTGGGGCCCTGCGGGGTCGCCCGGTCCGGGGGCCCGGGGCTGTCCTGTAGTAGACTGTGGTAACTAGTGAACTCTTCTTTTTTTTTATGTGTCATCATGAGAAGTTTTTTTTTTTTTTTTTTTTTTTTTACTGTTTTTTTTTTTTTTTTTTTTTTTTTTTTTTTTTTTTTTTTTTTTTTTTTTTTTTTTTTTTTTTTTTTTTTTTTTTTTTTTTTTTTTTTTTTTTTTTTATTTTTGTTTAGAGAGATGAAGAAAAAAAAGAAATGTACTATAATATGACTCAAACTAACTTTTGTTCTTGTTGAAAATAATTGTTAGCCTACTTTTTACTAACTTAATAATAATTGTTACTAAAATAAAATGTATTTAATGAAAATTTTATTAGTAAGTCTTTCTTAATATTAATACTATTTTAGAGATCTTGTTAATTGTAAGTTTAACTTGAAAGTAAATAATTTTGAAGTATGTCTTGAGTATTTGCTTTAAAAAGGTAAATCTGAAGAAACTTAAATAGAGGATTTTTACTGTGAGTTTCTCAATTCCTTTCAGGAATTGGGTGTGTTAATCCAATTTCCAGTTAAAAACACTCCTAACTATGGTTAAGTAATCTTATTAGGTTGTATTTATCTATATTTATAAAGTGTTAAAAAGGATAAAATGTTTATACTTTATAATATGTAAATAAATTAGTAATGTTAACTATGTTAAGTAATCTTATTAGCTGTTAAATAAATATAGTGTTACTAAAGGATAAATGTTATACTTTAAATAAGTAAATAATATTAGTAATGTTAACTATGTTAAGTAATCTTGTTAGCTGTTAAAATATAGTGTTACTAAAGGATAAATGTTTATACTTTAAATATGTAAATAAATTAGTAATGTTAACTATGTTAAGTAATCTTATTAGCTGTTAAATAAATATAGTGTTACTAAAGGATAAATGTTTACACTTCTATAATAAGGTAAATAAATTAGTAATGGTTAACTATGTTAAGTAATCTTATTAGCTGTTAAATAAATATAGTGTTACTAGAGATAAATGTTTACACTTTCTAAAAGTAAATAATATCTAGTAATACTAACTATGTTAAGTATCTTATGAGAACTAATATTAAGGATAGGTAGCTTCTAATGTGAATTAATACTTACTTTATTATGAAGTAAGGTACTATAATATAAGTAAGTATTAGTAAATGATTATCTAAATTACTAAATGCTATTGATATCAATAAATCAATGTAGAGGAAGCTTTGTAATATTAGTTAGCTGTTAGTTAATGTTTATCTACTCAAAAAACACTTAAAATTACTAGAGATATTATTAAGGTTTAATAATATTCAACTAAATGGTTATTAATCTGAGTAATATATATAATATAATTTATTATATAAATTAAACTTATAATCTTAATAATATTAAGAGTTTGGAAGTAGATTTATTAACTCTAATTAACAATTAACTAAATCTAAATAAAGTAATAGTTAATAAAGTTTTATATTATTAAAGTTAATTAACTTAATACACTAACTAAGAAAGGCCTTATTGTAAAGTGTTACCGGGGTCCTCCTGAGGAGACTGCGGTTCTTTTGCAGTGAAGGGGGTCCTCCTGAGGAGACTGCGGTCTTTAGCAGTGAAGGGGGTCCTGCTGAGGACCTTTTATGACTCTGTGGTGGCATCAGCCGTCCTGTACGGGAGTGGTCTGCTGGAGCAGCAGCATCACAGAGAGGGAGAGGAGGAAGCTGGACATAATCATCAGGAAGTCCAGCTCTGTCCTGCTGTCCTCTGGACTCAGTGCAGGTGGTCAGAGACAAACGGGTCCAAGCAAAACTGACATCCATGCTGGACCATGAGTCCCACCACCTGCAGGATATCCTGTCTGATCTGGAGAGCAGCTTCAGGTGCAGACTGACCCCCCTCGCTGTGTGAAGGAGAGATACCGCAGGTCTTTCAGACTTTACAACTTTACAATCAGCACATCCAAAGACTCCGTTTCACCCGTGCAGCCTTTGTATCTGTCACTATCACTTCCGGATCATGTGCAATACTTTATAACTACTATGTGCAATAATTTCTTTATGCTGCAATTTACAAAACACACCAGTCTGTTATCTATTTATGAATATTCATATATAGTACACACCCACTTGTTTATAAAATTACCATGCTTATCCAGTATTTATTCATTGTTGTGTTTTTCAGAACTCCCGTGCAGTCTACCTAACTTATTTTAATTTATCCTAATCTATCCTTGTCTATGTTTGTAAGTTTTTTTTTTATGTCTATACCTTTGGCCAGACTGGTCCGCTGTATGTGTGTTGTTGCAGAATTGCAAATTTCCCCAGTGTGGGACTAATAAAGGTTTATCTTATCTTATCTTATCTTATCTTATCTTATCTTATCTTATCTTATCTTATCTTAACACAGCCTGTAACTATTGTTCAGGCAGGAGGTGGACACCAGCAGCCAGTGAGTCTCTGAGGGACTGTTTTGGCTGTAAGGACTGGGATGTACTGTTGGAGGTAGAGGGATAAAACATGGACAGGGACATGAACAGGATGGTGAACTGTATAACAGGATGTAGAAATTTCTGTAAATACATTGTTGTTTCAGTAGGAACTAGAGATGCACTGATCGATCGGCAACCAATCGCAATTGGTCAATAGTGCCTCTACTGGTTTTGATCGAAGTTCTTAAAATAGATCAAAGCAAGCCAATCCAATTATGTTTACAATAACTACAGTGTTTTGGCATTTAACGCGCCTGAGGTGCATAACGTATATCAGGAGACTTTCGTGAATCTCTTCACTCCACGGAGACAGTGGAGGATAAACTGTGATCAGCATTTGGTCCAGGGTCTCCAAACGGCAGGTTGGTAATCTGCCTTCCTGATGGGATGTAATGGGCTGATAATGATGTCGCAATGTGGGCCGGGTCTAACAAAAGCTGCACCATCGTCGATGCGCAGCTCCTGGAGTAAACAGTGAAATCACCAAACTCAGAACACCTCTGAACAATCTGATGAATCCACACACGGTGCAGACCCCCAACATCATTCTCTGGCTTCATGGAGCAAATAAAGCCAAGTAGCTGCTCAGTTTCATCTGCCATTATACAGAGCCACAGGCAAAGGAAAACAACCGGGTCCTCCACAACACTCTAGACACTCTTCAAATGCATGACGCACAAGGCTCTGCCATTCATGCTGCTAATCAGAAGTCGGCTCATCAATAAAATCATAATTTTATTATATTTTGGCTACAGCATGTTTATGCTACAGTTAGAGGTTTGTTTTTAACAGAAAAGCTGCAGTATCAGCTCCAAGAGATCAGTTCAGAGATAATGTTGCAGTGGCACGTAAGTCACTGTTCTTATTCTCAATCCTAGGCTACAACCTATTTTATTTTTCCACAAAACCCTTGCAGCTAAACTCCAAATAGTGTCTCTAAGGAAGAGCCTCTAAAAAGTGAAATGTTTATTATAGTGCACATGTTGTGTGTTATGTACATAATCCAATTTTTAATTTTAAGATTTAATTCCTTTTCCCACAGAAAAAAACAGGTTTATGGTTTACAACTTGTACCAACTCTGAGAGAGTGAAATGTTTACTGTTGTCTGTGTTGGTGCGCTGCACATGTTTTGTGTTGTACACATAATTATTGCCACAAGAAAGCTTAAGCTAGTCAGCTACACTTACTCTATGTAAACTGTACAAGTTGTCTACAAGAGAGACTTTGCTAGAGGGTTAACTATTGCAGACTGCCTCAGCCAGCAATAATACAGGGGAATTCATGATCATTTCCATCTTCTAATTGTTATACTTAATGTTAATGTTATGTACATGAGACAACAATATTGGAGAATTTATGGATTTGATGCTGTGATTGGTGATCTGTCCCCAAAATCCTGAATGGTACATCTCTAGTAAGAACTGTATGTTGTTATCCAAACAAAAACCCTGATAACAAACAACATCAAAACACTCCTCCACCGGAAAAGGAGGCATTTCATGAAGAGGATGGTGAGAATCTTTGGAGGGCTTAGCATGAGCCCAAGTAGAGTCTCAAGTAGAGTAAGAGAAACTATAAGCGTTGAGAGGAAGCTGAAGCACAATAACATTTGAGAGGTGTGGAAGGGCATGAGAACCCTCACTGGTTATAAGAGCAAGGAGAATCTGATAGTGAGGGGTGATGAGGATAACATTAATGAGTTCAACCTGTTTTATAACAGATATAACATAACACTCACAGCCCTTTCTTTTCCAGTCTTTGTGGCCTGGAGCCAGTGTACATCATGTGTTTATGTATATTATGGTTGTTTGTCTCCAATTCCATCATTCAAACAGTTTTAAATGTCCAGCCAATCACACAATAATCAGGTCCAGTTGCCTCCAGCACCAGAAGAAAAATGCTGCTTTTCCTGCAGGATGAAACTGACAGAAACTGTCCACCAAGGTCTCTACAAACAATGAACAGCAGCACACCTAGTGGTGAAAAATCACTTTTAGTCCCTTTAATGTGCATTTTCTCGTACAAATCAACACTTGCACAACTTCTGGACCAGTTAGGGTGGAGGAGACAGGAAAGGGGTGTCATCAAACAGCATAACTGAACCCCCTCCTAAGTCCCAGTTTGGATCCTGAAGTGTCTGTCTGATCTTCATCTAAACCTCCTGTTGTCTCCGAGGACTTGAACCCAGCTGAGGTCACAGATGGAGCAAAGTTAAACCTCGAACTGTCAGTCAGAGCAGTCTTTTTTGCAAACATAAAGGATTTAAAGAAGAAACTGAAGACAGATTGCAGCTGAATGCGAGTGTGAAAAAGTTGATGGAACCTGAGATGCTGGGACCTCCCAGTGTCCATAACTGGAACCCTGAGTTACCTTCGATAGCAAACGGCTTCCCAACAGTGGCCAGTTTACAGTCTGCATCGATGGAGACTTCATAATCCAGGAGGGCCTTGTCCATGATGAAGGCGTCGAGCTGAGGAGGATCTGCCCTTCACCAGAGAAAACATAGCAACACCGTTACCATGGTAGCTGGAGACATTCAACCCTGGAACACAAACTACAGGCTGTTAATGGTGACAGTCAAAACCAGCATAATCTCTGATTTACAGATAGAAGAAGAGCAAATATGGAGAACCTGAGTGCAGAGGAGAACCAGAACCTGGTGCGGTGTCTTGTCTTACTTGAGAGTGGCGACACCTTCAGGTGTTGTGGGCTTGTTGAAGCGTCTCATGTATTCGTGCATCTCTGGGAAACTCTTCTTCATGTAATCCTCGGCGCTGCTTTCTCTCACCGTTCCAAACCGGAAACCTTGCGATGGATGGTGCAGCTAGAAACACCAAGAAAAAAGGGCAACTGTGACCCATAAACTCTGAACATCGTCAGTCACAAATACACTTTAGTCAGCTGATAAGGGCTGGTGAGACTGGGTCCAGATACCGCATGGATCTGGTTCACAACTGTCAGAACAGCCCTAAGAGGAGGTTTTCTTTGTTCTAGTCCAACCAGAGCAGCCTGTGAGCAGCTTCAGTCTCTGCATATTAAAAATTAAAAAGCTAATCAAATAAACGGGAGTCCAATTAAAGCCCCCTGAGCTCCCAGCAGCCTCAGCTGCTCCAGCACTCACCACCGTGTTTCAAGCTTCAATCAGCTGGTGAATTAGAGTAGAATTAGGACAGGCAGGTGATCTACAGAACAAATTTACTTTGCCACTGTACGTCTGCTACAGGCCACGCACCCTTCTGCTTTACGTTGGAAGCATGTTGGCTGCCCCTCTCTTGATTTCTGGTTAATTAATTTAACCTCAGCTTGCTTCTTTAAGAAAAAGACACGCATAGTTTGGAAGAGTGCTTCAAAATGACATCTGGAAGCTGTTTCTAGAACATATCAGGGTTAGGGTCTAATAACAATTGTGGTGTCAAACAGGCAGTTGATGACTGACTGGAATAATACCTTATTTCGGGATTAGAAATGGACCTGTACTTGTTCTTTTTTAATTTTGTTTTTCCAACTTCTAAGTGTAATTAAGAAATTTAGTTTTCTGTGTCAATGTGATCTTCCATCTCACAGTTGTGCATTAGTTGTATTTGTTTTATCTATTGTTTTGCTTTTTGTGTAGTATTATTATTGGTTTAATTCTGTTCAAGAAGTTCAGTGTTTTTGTTTTGTATAAATGAAAAACACAGTTTTACCCTCTTCTCTGCGTAGTTCTGCATGTGTTTGTATGATCTGAGGATATTTAAGCCACCTGCAGGTCCTACTGTACGGGATTGTTAGTTTTGTTTTCCGACAGAGACCTTGGAATGTTGTTTAGGGATTTCTGTACAGATGCACCAGTGACCTGTGGACATGGACCCTTTTTATTCTCTCTCTCTCTCTTTTCCTCACTCCTTTCTCTCTGTTCCACTTTCTATCATTGCTTCTGTTAACTTTCTTTTCTTTCATTTTTCCCTTGTCAAGCCCAGCCCATATGATGTAAAATGCTGTTGTAAACAAATGTTTAATTAAAGAAATAAAATGAATAGACAGGATATCAAGGGGAGCCTTATGTTCATAAAGCTCCGTTTGGCAAAGCAAAACTGTTCAACACAATAAAGCGACCAGATCATCATTCTGCTGCTACCATGCTGGACAGGACAAGTGGACAAAAATGAATAAATAAAAACAAAAATAAATGAAAAACTTTGAAAAGAGAAGGTGATCACCACATTTTCCATAAAATAGCATTTTTGCTTTAAAAAAAACCCTAGCATATGACAATTTTTTCTTGTTCACTAATGTCACAGATGCATTGTAACTGATCAAATAAACATTAAACAGCAGAGTAAAGTGTAGAAAGGATGCTCTGCTATCCCAGTCAGCTGGATTATAGATAACTACTGGTCTGTCACCTCCCTCCATGTGGTACTGGTCTCTACTGATGTCACTGACCATCTCTGGAAGAAGCACAGTTACCTGAGAAATGGGATCAGGTGGTCTCACCTTGGCATCGTGTATCCCCGAGACCTCCTCGAAGGCCTTCTCGCCCACCATGACTGCAGCCAGGTTGGCGGTGTAGCTGGACAGCACCAGCAGACAGAAGATGGCCCACAGGTTCATCAGGAAGCGTCCCGTCCAGCACTTCGGTGTCTTCGAGGACACAGTCCGTCCAAACAGGATGGCGTAGCACAGGTTGAGAGCCGACGAGTACGAAAACACCCTGACCCGGTTTCGTCCACGAGGCGTCATGCCGAATGGACTCTTCCATTCATACAGCGTGAGGAAGAGTGCGGTGATGTGCAGCGCAAGGAAGATACCTACCCACATGGACCAGTGCAGAGGCCACATGAAGGCTCCGATGGGGGCCGCCATGTCCTTGCTGCGCACCAGGATGCCTAGGCTGGTGGAGAAGAATGGGGAGGTGAAGTCGATCACTCGGCTGCGGGCAGAGTTGATGCTGAAAGAGGTGACAGCCATGTCGGCCAGACCACTCAGGAGATCTCCCACAAGCCCGGTCCAGCGTCCACTCTTCCACGCGCCATACTTCCCGTCTCCAACAATGTAGAGGTCGAACTGAAAGCCCAGGTCCTCCGCCAGCTTCTCCAGCAAGTCGATGCAGTAACCATAGCAACACCTGGTGTAGTCCCGCAGCAGGGAGCTGCTGTTCCCCCCCGAGACCTCCCTGAAATACCTCTCCAGAGTCTCAGAGCTGTTGCTGCCAGCATCCAGGCACAACCGCCCTGCGGGGCAGCTGCCCTCCTCGTCCGTGTCCCGCGTGAACACAAAAGGATGCTCCACAAGGGTCACCACCCGCACCCGGGTCCCCGCCACCGGCATCCCTGTCCTCCAGCGGCCTCGAGCCTGTCCACTCGCACCCTCTCTCCTCTGATGGGGCCAGGGTCTCTGCCACCCCCCCTGGTCCTCCATCTGCAGCTGACCTGCCTCCCAGCTACCGATCGTCACCCAGGTGGGTTGGCCCAGTGCGTCCCGCTGCAGGCTCCAGATATGGAACCGCTGAGAGGTCAGAACCTCAGACCAGTTCTGGTGGACTTGGATTGGACCTGTGAGTCCAGAGAAAGACGTGCTGGACAGAAACCTGCAGGAGAAGGTTAAAAGATGTTAACTAGGACCATCAGCAACCAGAACTAGAACCAAGTAGTCACTGAGACCAGCTCCAGGTCCCTGAGATCTTCCTCCTGGCTTCTCTTGGACCTCCCCAGGTTCAGATGTGACTGTAATGGTGTGTACACACCAAACATGATTTGGGCATCGAGGGTGTCAGGTTTACATGCAAAGTCAATGACCAACACACGTTGGGGAGGCGTCGAAAATCCTACAGCACGTTACGTAGGTGGAGGTCATTGCATTTCACATATTAAGTTATCAGATTTTGAACGTTTGACGTGTGATAAGCACGTCACGTGCAGCAGACACAAGAGTTGGAGAATGTGAACTTTGGTGTCTTGACACAGAGTGTCAACCAATCATAGTGACTCAATGTCATGACACAGACACACATTTTCTGACAGGACAGAAACACCCGGAAGGACCAGGGGAATCTCCTCTTTATGTGAAGACAGAAGAGGATAAACTATGATCTGCGTACAGACCAGGTTTCTGAACGGCGGTTTGATGACCTGCTGTCCTGATGGGATTTACTGGACTGATAATGCTGCCCCGCATTGGGACATCGGGACGTTAAACTGGACTGATAATGCTGCCCCGCATCGGGACATCGGGATGTTAAACTGGACTGATAATGCTGCCCCGCATCGGGACATCGGGACGTTTAACTGGGCTGATAATGCTGCCCCGCATCGGGACATGGGGACGTTAAACTGGACTGATAATGCTGCCCCGCATCGGGACAGCGGGACGTTAAACTGGACTGATAATGCTGCCCCGCATCGGGACATGGGGACGTTAAACTGGACTGATAATGCTGCCCCGCATCGGGACAGCGGGACGTTAAACTGGACTGATAATGCTGCCCCGCATCGGGACATGGGGACATTAAACTGGACTGATAATGCTGCCCCGCATCGGGACATGGGGACGTTAAACTGGACTGATAATGCTGCCCCGCATCGGGACGTTAAACTGGACTGATAATGCTGCCCCGCATCAGGACGTTAAACTGGACTGATAATGCTGCCCCGCATCGGGACATCGGGACGTTTAACTGGACTGATAATGCTGCCCCGCATCGGGACATCGGGACGTTAAACTGGACTGATAATGCTGCCCCGCATCGGGACATCGGGACGTTAAACTGGACTGATAATGCTGCCCCGCATCTGGACATGGGGACGTTAAACTGGACTGATAATGCTGCCCCGCATCGGGACGTTAAACTGGACTGATAATGCTGCCCCGCATCGGGACATCGGGACGTTAAACTGGACTGATATTGCTGCCCCACAGCGGGACGTTAAACTGGGCTGATAATGCTGCCCCGCATCAGGACATCAGGACATTAAACTGGGCTGATAATGCTGCCCTGCAGCGGGACATCAGGACGTTAAACTGGGCTGATAATGCTGCCCTGCAGCGGGACAGCGGGACGTTAAACTGGACTGATAATGCTGCCCCGCATCGGGACACCGGGACGTTAAACTGGGCTGATAATGCTGCCCCGCATCGGGACATCAGGACGTTAAACTGGGCTGATAATGCTGCCCCGCATCGGGACATCGGGACGTTAAACTGGACTGATAATGCTGCCCCGCATAGGGACATGGGGACGTTAAACTGGACTGATAATGCTGCCCCGCATCGGGACATGGGGACGTTAAACTGGACTGATAATGCTGCCCCGCATAGGGACATGGGGACGTTAAACTGGACTGATAATGCTGCCCCGCATCGGGACATGGGGACGTTAAACTGGGCTGATAATGCTGCCCCGCATCGGGACATGGGGACGTTAAACTGGGCTGATAATGCTGCCCCCGCATCGGGACATGGGGACGTTAAACTGGGCTGATAATGCTGCCCCGCATCGGGACATGGGGACGTTAAACTGGACTGATAATGCTGCCCCGCATCGGGACATGGGGATGTTAAACTGGGCTGATAATGCTGCCCCGCATCGGGACATCGGGACGTTAAACTGGGCTGATAATGCTGCCCCGCATCGGGACATGGGGACGTTAAACTGGACTGATAATGCTGCCCCGCATCGGGACATGGGGACGTTAAACTGGACTGATAATGCTGCCCCGCATCGGGACATGGGGACATTAAACTGGACTGATAATGCTGCCCCGCATCGGGACATGGGGACGTTAAACTGGACTGATAATGCTGCCCCGCATCGGGACATGGGGACGTTAAACTGGGCTGATAATGCTGCCCCGCATCGGGACATCGGGACGTTAAACTGGACTGATAATGCTGCCCCGCATCGGGACATCGGGACGTTAAACTGGACTGATAATGCTGCCCCGCATCGGGACATCGGGACGTTAAACTGGGCTGATAATGCTGCCCCGCATCGGGACATGGGGACGTTAAACTGGACTGATAATGCTGCCCCGCATCGGGACATGGGGACGTTAAACTGGACTGATAATGCTGCCCCCGCATCGGGACATGGGGACGTTAAACTGGACTGATAATGCTGCCCCGCATCGGGACATGGGGACGTTAAACTGGGCTGATAATGCTGCCCCGCATCGGGACATGGGGACGTTAAACTGGGCTGATAATGCTGCCCCGCATCGGGACATCGGGACGTTAAACTGGACTGATAATGCTGCCCCGCATCGGGACATCAGGACGTTAAACTGGGCTGATAATGCTGCCCCGCATCGGGACATCGGGACGTTAAACTGGACTGATAATGCTGCCCCCGCATAGGGACATGGGGACGTTAAACTGGACTGATAATGCTGCCCCGCATCGGGACATGGGGACGTTAAACTGGACTGATAATGCTGCCCCGCATAGGGACATGGGGACGTTAAACTGGACTGATAATGCTGCCCCACATCGGGACATGGGGACGTTAAACTGGGCTGATAATGCTGCCCCACATCGGGACATCGGGACATTAAACTGGACTGATAATGCTGCCCCGCATCGGGACATCGGGACGTTAAACTGGACTGATAATGCTGCCCCGCATCGGGACATGGGGACGTTAAACTGGGCTGATAATGCTGCCCCGCATCGGGACATGGGGACGTTAAACTGGGCTGATAATGCTGCCCCGCATCGGGACATGGGGACGTTAAACTGGGCTGATAATGCTGCCCCGCATCGGGACATGGGGACGTTAAACTGGACTGATAATGCTGCCCCGCATCGGGACATGGGGATGTTAAACTGGGCTGATAATGCTGCCCCGCATCGGGACATCGGGACGTTAAACTGGGCTGATAATGCTGCCCCGCATCGGGACATGGGGACGTTAAACTGGACTGATAATGCTGCCCCGCATCGGGACATGGGGACGTTAAACTGGACTGATAATGCTGCCCCGCATCGGGACATGGGGACATTAAACTGGACTGATAATGCTGCCCCGCATCGGGACATGGGGACGTTAAACTGGACTGATAATGCTGCCCCGCATCGGGACATGGGGACGTTAAACTGGGCTGATAATGCTGCCCCGCATCGGGACATCGGGACGTTAAACTGGACTGATAATGCTGCCCCGCATCGGGACATCGGGACGTTAAACTGGACTGATAATGCTGCCCCGCATCGGGACATCGGGACGTTAAACTGGGCTGATAATGCTGCCCCGCATCGGGACATGGGGACGTTAAACTGGACTGATAATGCTGCCCCGCATCGGGACATGGGGACGTTAAACTGGACTGATAATGCTGCCCGCGCATCGGGACATGGGGACGTTAAACTGGACTGATAATGATGCCCCGCATCGGGACATGGGGACGTTAAACTGGGCTGATAATGCTGCCCCGCATCGGGACATGGGGACGTTTAACTGGGCTGATAATGCTGCCCCGCATCGGGACATCGGGACGTTAAACTGGACTGATAATGCTGCCCCGCATCGGGACATGGGGACGTTAAACTGGACTGATAATGCTGCCCCGCATCGGGACATGGGGACGTTAAACTGGACTGATAATGCTGCCCCGCATCGGGACATGGGGACGTTAAACTGGACTGATAATGCTGCCCCGCATAGGGACATCGGGACGTTAAACTGGACTGATAATGCTGCCCCGCATCGCGACATCGGGACGTTAAACTGGACTGATAATGCTGCCCCGCATCGGGACATCGGGACGTTAAACTGGACTGATAATGCTGCCCCGCATCGGGACATCGGGACGTTAAACTGGACTGATAATGCTGCCCCGCATAGGGACATCGGGACGTTAAACTGGACTGATAATGCTGCCCCGCATCGGGACATGGGGACGTTAAACTGGACTGATAATGCTGCCCCGCATAGGGACATCGGGACGTTAAACTGGACTGATAATGCTGCCCCGCATCGCGACATCGGGACATTAAACTGGACTGATAATGCTGCCCCGCATCGGGACATCGGGACATTAAACTGGACTGATAATGCTGCCCCGCATCGGGACATCGGGACATTAAACTGGACTGATAATGCTGCCCTGCATCGGGACATCGGGACATTAAACTGGACTGATAATGCTGCCCCGCATCGGGACATGGGGACGTTAAACTGGACTGATAATGCTGCCCCGCATCGGGACATGGGGACATTAAACTGGACTGATAATGCTGCCCCGCATCGGGACATCGGGACGTTAAACTGGACTGATAATGCTGCCCCGCATCGGGACATCGGGACGTTAAACTGGACTGATAATGCTGCCCCGCATCGGGACATCGGGACGTTAAACTGGACTGATAATGCTGCCCTGCATCGTGACATCGGGACGTTAAACTGGACTGATAATGCTGCCCCGCATCGGGACATCGGGACGTTAAACTGGACTGATAATGCTGCCCCGCATCGGGACATCGAGATGTTGAACTTGGCCGTATCAGATTGCTGAAAGCATCCCTCGTCAGCAGCTGCTGATGTAAATGGTGAAACTTATCACACTCAGAACAACTGGATTCATGTGGTGAACCAGACATGGAGCAGAGGCATCCAATGACGCTGTCCCTAGCTTTGTTTATCATATAAAGCACAGCTGCTCTCCCTGCTGCATCTGTCATGGTGCAGACAGACAGGTGACAGGAAAAAAGACGAACGAGGGGCTCCTCCCAACGCCCATCAAACACATCTTGGCTGGACATCCCTTGGCACGTGTCGGTGCATCTTGATACTGGAAATCAAGCGTCTGACTTTTTAGCGACCCAGCATCCAACTTTGGGCGTCCGGCGCATTGCTGACGCCCAACTCGCATTTGGTGTGTACACAGCGTAAGGGCGAACATTGTACCACTGGATATCAGAACCGCTTTCTTTACTCAAGCCTTTCCATCCAGCTGACCCCCTGCCACCTCTCACCTGTCCTACCCAAGTTCAAGACTATTTTGTAACAAGCAAGCTTTTCACAGACTCAACATGCAGACAGAGCTGGCCACTCAACCTCTACTGCAATGATTCAAATGAGTGATGACTGGCTTCAGGCAACAGCTAATTCTATGATGGTGGGTGTTGTGCACCTGGATTTTAGTGCTGCTTTTGACGTTCTTGACCACACTTTGTTAGTTAAGAAACTTAAATATTATGATTTTAATTCTTCTTCATTGAAGTGTTTTTCTTTTATTGGCTGTTTTATTTTATTTCAGTTTTTGTGCATTCTCTGATCATTTATGAACTACTGTGTTGAGAAATGCCACTTTTTGGAAATTTGGTATTTGTGACTGTTCTTTTTACTGTATGTTTTTAATTTGGACCCCAGGAAGACTAGCTGCTTGCCATGGCAATAGCTAATGGGGATCCTTTAAAAATTACAAATTACCTACTGTCCTCCATGGTATCATTGTCTTTTCGTGTTTTAGCTCCAGGTCACAGTGGCCTTTTATCATGACTGTTGTCTTTTAACTTAAGAACTTTTTCTTTTGTTGGTTTTAATTTTTTATTGTGTCTTATTTTTAAGTATCCAATCTTGTTGGGTTGTCCAGCACCTCAGGCTCCATCAGGATGTTGTTATTGTGTTTCATAAATAAACTCCAGTAGCTGTTAGTCAGGTAGGGCTGCTGTCATCATTATTGTCTACAGCAGCATTACTCTCCGAGGTTTAACCTCACACAAGTTGGTCGCTTTGTTGACCCGACAGTCTCCATGCAGACACTACTTCAAAGTCAAGTCAAAGTCAAAGTTAACTTCATTGTCAAATGTTCCAAATGTTAGCCATACAACAGATGAAATTACAGTCCTCTCAAACCTACGGTGCATATAATAAAATATAATAAACTAAAATAAAAAAACGTAAAAATGCAGGAATCTGCTCAGAAAACGTAGAAATCTAAACACGAAACCAAAGTTTAAATACTAAAGAAGATTACAGATTTACAAATGGGTTGACAGACAATGTTAACAGTATTGCAACCCTGATGAAGGAAGTAGTGCAGATATTACAGAGCAAATAGTCAATGTAAACATGTGCCTGTACATGTACAGTAAGTTTTTAGTAATGTAACAGTACAGTGGTAATAGTACAATAACACATATGCAGAGAAAACTGAGCAGCAGTCCTGATGATGCAATAGTGCAATATGTAGCAGTGCCATTTAGTACAATGTTCTGCAGTGTTGAACTGTTGCCACGGTGTTAGAATAATTCTATATTATCAATGATAAGTGTGTGACATGCATGATCTGCTTCAGTGTGACATGCTCTCAGTGGAAAATTACTGCTATGGAGAAGTACTCCTATCTTCTGCTACTTTATCTGTCAACCCGTTTCCATACAAGGAGTTGTTTTGTCTAACATGACCTGTGTGAATAAAAAGCTGCAAGGCTCAGAAAAACCTCGGAGATGGTATGAGACTGTCTCCCCTTGCAAGTTAAAACTCTAACTTGGTGTTGACTCTTTCTTGTCTCTCTCATTCCTTTTGGGTTTATAAAGAATTAACCTAACACACGGTGATGATGAAGGTAGGTGTGCAGTCCCGAGGTAGGTGAGATTGTGAGCGGACAGAGTCAGTGGGGGTCGGGGGAGTGGGGGCAGAGCAGGGAGGGAGTTGAGCGTCCTCACTGCCTGGTGGAAGAAGCTGTCTCTGAGCCTGCTGGTTCTGGTTCTGGCCCGAAGACTCTGCAGCCTCCTCCCTAACGGCAGCAGGGTGAAGACACTCTGGGCCGGGTGGGTGGGGTCACCTGCGATCCTGGTGGCTCTGCAGGTGAGGCGGGACTGGTAAATGTCCAATAGAGAGGGGAGGGGGGACACCGAGGATCTTCCAAGCTGCTTTCACAGTGATGCTGCAGCAGGATGAGGTGCAGACTCCGTACCACACGGTGATGCTGCAGCAGGATGAGGTGCAGACTCCGTACCACACGGTGATGCTGCAGCAGGATGAGGTGCAGGCTCCGTACCACACGGTGATGCTGCAGCAGGATGAGGTGCAGACTCCGTACCACACGGTGATGCTGCAGCAGGATGAGGTGCAGACTCCGTACCACACGGTGATGCTGCTGGTCAGGATGCTCTCCATGGCGCCCCTGTGGAAGCAGTGCATGATGGGGGGCAGTTTCTGCAGGAAGTAGAGTCTCTTGTAGAGGCTTTCTTGGCCTGGGACGTGGTGTTGGTGTCCCAGGACAGGTCTTGGGAGATGTGGACATCCAGGAACTTGTTGCTGCATAGCTCCACCTCAGCACCGTTGATGATCAGTGGAGCTGCTGGACAGGCCATCTCCTAAAGTCCAGCACCATCTCCTTCATCTTCTCCACGTTCAGATGGAGATGCTTGTTCTTGCACCACGTGAGCAGGCGGATCACCTCACTGCTGTAGTTTGTCTCATCGTTGATCAGACCCACCGCGGTCGTGTTGTCTGCAAATTTAATGAAGAGGTTGGTGCTGAATGTTGGAGTGCAGTCGTGGGTCAGCAGAGTGAAGAGGAGGGGGCTCAGCACGTATCCTTGGGGGCCCCCATGTTCAGTGTGTTGGTGCTGGAGGTGTTGCTACCGACCCAAACTGCCTGTGGTGTCCCCGCCAGGAAGTCCAACAGCCAGTTGCAGAGGGAGGTGTTGGACCAGTTTGACGATGAGCTGCGAGGGGGGGGTGATGGTGTTGAATGATGAGCTGAAGTCCATGAACAGCATTCTGACATGTGAGTCCTTGGTCTCCAGGTGGGTGGGGGCTGAGTGGAGGGCGATGGAGATGGCATCATCAGTCAAGCGGTTGAGATCGATATGCAAACTGGTAGGGGTCCAGAGTGGGGTGGGGGGGAGTGTGGGGGGAGGGGGTGGGGGGGCAGATCTGATGTGGTGCATGACCAGTCGCTTGAAGCACTTCATGATAATGAGGGTGAGTACGACCGGGCAGTAGTCGTTCTGGCAGGTGGGGGGACAACTTCTTCGGTACCGGGAAGATGGTGGAAAACAGGAAGTACTTTGTGTCAGTAGGTAATTTTATATCTGAGCAGACAAAAATGACCTCTGGAGTTCCCCAGGGCTCTATCCTGGGGCCTCTTCTGTTTAACATCTACATGCTCCCACTGGTCCAGGTGATAAAGAACAACAATATTAGTTACCATAGCTACGCAGATGACACACAGCTATATATTACAGTATCACCAGGAGACCGGGGCCCTGTACAGGCTCTTGGTAAATGTATTGATGAGATTAATGACTGGATGTGCCTCAACTTTCTTCAGCTGAACAAAAACAAAACTGAGGTGATTGTTTTTGGAGCCAAAGAGAAACGACAGCAGGACTCACAGAACTTCAGTCCATACACCTAAAAAACACCAACCAGACCAGAAATCTGGGTGTAGTGATGGACTCAGACCTAAAAAACACCAATCAGGCCAGAAATCTGGGTGTAGTGATGGACTCAGACCTAAAAACCACCAACCAGGCCAGAAATCTGGCTGTAGTGATGGACTCAGACCTAAAAACCACCAACCAGGCCAGAAATCTGGCTGTAGTGATGGACTCAGACCTAAAAAACACCAATCAGGCCAGAAATCTGGGTGTAGTGATGGACTCAGACCTAAAAACCACCAACCAGGCCAGAAATCTGGCTGTAGTGATGGACTCAGACCTAAAAACCACCAACCAGACCAGAAATCTGGGTGTAGTGATGGACTCAGACCTAAACTTTGAAAAACACATCAAAGCGATCACTAAATCAGCCGACTATCACCTGAAGAACATCTCAAGGATCAAAGGTCTGATGTCTCAGGAGAATCTGGAAAAACTAGTCCATCATCATCTTCAGTCGGCGTGACTACTGTAACAGCGTCTTTACTGGTCTACCTAAAAAATCAGTTAAACAACTGCAGCTCATTCAGAACTCTGCTGCCCGAGTTCTCACAAAGACCAGAAAAGTGGACCACATCAGTCCAGTTCTGAGGTCTTTACACTGGCTGCCGGTCCATCAGAGAATAGACTTTAAAGTTCTGCTGCTGGTCTATAAAGCTCTGAATGGTTTAGGTCCAAAATACATCAGTGACCTCTTGACCCACTATGAACCTACTAGACCCCTCAGGTCATCTGGATCCGGTCTTTTATCAGTTCCCAGAGTCAGAACCAGACCTGGATCAGCTGCGTTCAGCTTCTATGCTCCACATGTCTGGAACAAACTCCCAGAAAGTCTCAGATCAGCTGAAACAGTTTATTTAAATCCAGGCTGAAGACCCACCTGTTCTCAGCTGCATTTACGTAGATTTTATTCAAAAGTTAAAATCCACACATCTCTGTATTCTCTCTTTTTAATCTTAAATGTTTTTGATTTTGAATCATGCTTCTAATTGTTTTTTCTACCCTTTTGCTTATAATGTTTTATGTAAAGCACTTTGAGTTGTTCTGTACATGAAATGTGCTACACAAATAAACTTGCCTTGCCTTTGAGGTATGTTGGGACAACAGCTTGTCTCAGCGAGATGTTAAAGATGTCTGTGAAGAAGTTGTTCAGCTGGTTCAGCAGGGAGGGGGAGTTGTTGCAGGTCTGCGGGGTGGGGGGCTTGTAGTCTGTGATGGTCTGGGTCTGGATGCCCCCCACAGGTTCCTGGAGTCTCTGCTGTCCCTAAGGCGGTTGGCGATCCTCCTGGAGTGCTGTCTCTTGGCCTCTCTGATCCTCCGTGACAGGTTGGCCCTGTCTTTGTAGGCTCCCTTCTGAGTGGTGTAAACATTGTCCAGGATGTTGTTCCCTCTTGTAGGAAAGCTGACATGTCCATGTGTGGTGGATTTCTTAATCCTTAGAGACTACAATATAAACTGTCACTGTCACTTACAGGTTAGAGTAAGAGACAAACATTAGTTGTAGAAACTACCCCCCCTCAACGAGTGCTCTGTACGCTTGGAAACATGTTAGCTGTGCTAGCTGGATAACATGGTCCTGGATGCTGTGTTGAGCCAAGTTTCCTCAAAAACAAGGACACAACCCCCACCCACAGACTTGCAGTGAGTCCAAAGTAAACAGATGTGGTCCAGTTTGTTGTCCTACGAGCGTACGTGGACCAGGGTGATGGACGTGATAGCCGGCCGGTGTGGTCTGGCGGCTTATCTAGCTCAGATACCTCAGCACTTCCCCCTCTTCTGCCTCCTCAGGTTCCGTCCGTGGTGCCTCCACTCACACTCAGCAGAAGGTGGAAAGACACAAAAAGTGATAAAAAAAGAAGCTGGATGTTCTCAGATTGCTGTCTCAAAGCACATTAATGGACAGTTAAGTGGAAGGAAGAAGTGTGGAAGAAAACGGTGTAGAAGCCGGAGGGCTGACAGCAGCCTGGAAAAGATGGTCAGGAAAGGGCCTTTCAGACGTGTGGAGGACTTCATAAGGAATGGACCTGTGAGCTTCATCAAGTCCAGCATAAATGCAGCCGTCTACCAGGACATTTTGGAGACCTTCATGCTTGCTTCAGTGGACCAGCTGTATGGGGATGCAGACTTCATCTTCCAGCAGGACTTGGCACCTGCCCACACTGCCAAAACTACCAAATCCTGCTTCAACAACCATGGATCACCATGCTGGATTGGCCTGCAAACCCACCTGACCTAAACCCCATTGAAAACATGTGGGACATCGTCAGAGAAAGCTGAACGGGAAGAGAGCAAACAACAAAGAAGAGCTCAAGGCTGTGATGGAAGCATGTTGGTCTCCATAACAGCTGAGATATGCCACAAGCTGCTAGCATCCATGCCACACCGGGTTAAGGAGTCATTCATGCAAAAGGGCCCAAACCAAGTACTAAGTACACATGCAAGATTTTACTGCAGGAGGATGCATATTTTTGTATTTAAAATCATTTTTAAATTGATTTCATGCAGTATTCTAATTTTTTGAGTTTTAGAATTTGAGGGGGTGGGGCTTCCGGTTCCGCTAGCAGGAGGATGGCTGCGTAAAGTGCGAGCTCCCAACGGTTTTTTCTAAATAATCCCCTGCATTACTCTTTTTTCAATACCTGTGATTGTTCCGGGACGATGGAAACGGGGATGACCACAAGGAGTAATTCTAAGAAAACTACAAACGTAGCAGAAGACGAAGCAATGAAAAGTCAAGACGGTCAAAGCCACACTTCTGAGCCGATGTTAGCCCTGGACAACGTGGAGTCACCTGAGCCTACTCTGCTAAATATTCCAAAAGAACTCCGGGATTTCAGAAAAGATAACAATAAACAATACTCAGACATTAAACGTGAGCTTAAAAGAGTCAACGACAGAGTGGAAGAAGCAGAGAGACGAATAGAAGAGACCGAAACGGTGCTACAAGCAGCTTCCATGCTAATTACTAAGCTAACAAAACGTCAAGCCGAACTGGAGGGGAGGCTGGTTGAGCAAGAAGGTCACGCACGAAGAGACAACCTACGGCTATATGGCATACTGGAAAACAAAGAGGGATCAGACATGGTACAGTTTTTGGATAACCTGCTAAAAACGTCCTTGACCTGCCCAGAGATCAACTGCTCAGAATTGAAAGGGCACACCGCGCCCTGATGGCGAAAACAATCGACAAGGCGAAACCTAGATCAATCGTGGTAAAGTTTCAGAGCTACCGTATAAAAAAAGAGGTTCTCCGCAGATCTTGGCAGAAGAAAGAGGTACTTTGCGATGGTGTACGCTTCTTCGTGGATCACGATTTCCCCATTGAAGTGCTCAAAAAACGGAATGAATACAGAGAAGCCAAGAAGACACTGCGTGAGAACAACATTAAGTTTCAGACTCCTTACCCAGCGAAGATGCGAGTGTTTTTACAAAGACGGCGCTCGCCTATACCAGGATGCGGTGGAAGCAACGAGGGATATGGCACAGCGCGGCCTGCCAATCTCCGTATTGAAACCTGCATCCAACCCGGATCAGGAGGAGATTCAGCTTCTGTCAACGTGGCGCACGGCCGGCAGATATCAGAGAGGAGCTCAGCAGCCTGGATCTTCCGGTGACTCCTCGCAAGAAGACCAAGCTGCCCGTGTTAGAGAGAAGCTTCAAGCTTTCAGAAGAGCAGCTGATGCCTGATATGCTGGTTTCCACACATTTGCCGAACACCTTGATAATGTTAGTTCATTTCTACCCTCTGGTTGATTAACAGGGCGACCTCGAAGGTAATTTTCTTTCTTATTTTCATGTTTCAGCGTGTGTATAAATATATACTTCTAATATGAAAAGTCGGGTCTGTTAAGTAGAAACGTTGCAAACAGACTGAACCTTGCTAGAGAGAGGACAAACAATAGGGCCCTCCCTCGACAACGTGGTGAGATGCTCCCCTATCATGACCTGAACAACACAAGGCCACGCAGGGCTCCTTTCTATGAGCCCCTACCTTGGAAGGACCATCTTTATTATTATTTTCTATTTTTTGCTTGTTTTCCATCTACTGTTCGAGTTCATCTTTTGTTCTGTAAGGGAGATTTTCTATCTGCACATGTTTATTCAGGAGAGAGGAGGGGGATAGGATCTTTTGTTTGCTTGTTTGCTTCACCATCATTCTCTTAAGAGCCAATGAACATACAAGATATTAGAATTGTCTCATTTAATGTAAAAGGAATCTCAAACCCTGTAACAAAAGTTAAACGTGAGAATGCCCAAATTGTTCTGCTACAAGAAACACACCTCTCTATGTCAGAGCATGAAAAGCTGAAAAGGATGGGTTATACTAGAGCATACCATTCATCTTATAAAAGTGGTCGAAGGAGAGGAGTTGTAATACTAATATCACAAAAAATACCATTTGATTTTGTTTCAGAGAAGTCTGATAAAGAAGGGAGGTTCATAGTAGTCTCAGGAAAGATCAATAATGTATTAGTAACTATCTGTAATATTTATGCTCCACCTGGAAGTAATTTTTCTTTCTACCAAAAGCTCTTCAACTTAATGGTTGATGCTTCAGGAGTCGTAATCTGTGGAGGTGACTGGAATCTTCGCCTTCATTCTAACCTAGACTCATCCAAAAATATTCCCTCTACTGTAATACAGAAAAAAGTGAATAATCTGATTACTGAACTGGGGATATTAGATCTTTGGAGAGATTTCTATCCCTTAGGTCGTGATTATATATTCTTCTCACATCCTCATGATTCATACTCATGGATAGACTACTTTTTTATGTTTAAAAGAGACCGCTATAGAATTAAAAGCTGTGATATCGGATCTATAGATTTATCTGATCATGCACCCATTTTCTGTACTCTAAGTTTCAGTGATTCTCCGTGAAATACACTCTGAAACTCAACACGGGTGCTTTGAATAATCTGCAGTTTGTGGCCCAGATGCGAAAAGAAATAAAACAATTTCTGGAGTTCAATGATACAGGAGAGGTTAACCCATCCATAATGTGGGACACTCTGAAAGCGGTAATCCGGGGTAGAATAATTTCTTGGCGTTCCCACAATAAGAAAGTGACACAACTAAGATGGGCAGAACTTAATGGAAAATTGAAGGAGTTAGAGAAGCAACATAAGGAAAGGCACTGCCCTAATGTTTTAGTTGAGATTAAGAAAATACGAAATGAAATAAATTTGGTTTATACACAGGAGATTGAAAAGAAATTTGTCTTTGTAAAACAAAAATATTATGAGGCAGGCCCCAAAGCAACCAAAATCCTGGCTAGAAGACTGCAAAAGAAAGGGCAGATAGTACAATATGTAAGATTAAAGATCCGGACTCCGGTAAAATAATGTATGAACTAGCAGAACTACAAAAAATATTTGAGAATTACTAAGAAAATCTGTACACTCAACCACCTCTAAAAAGTGAATCACAAATTGAAGCCTTTATTAGCTCCCTTAACTTGCCCACAATATCTGAGGAAAACAATAACATACTGACAGCTGAGATATCTGAGAAAGAATTAAATGACGCCATTTCTAGACTGAAAGCTCATAAGACACCTGGCCCCGATGGCTTTCCACGTGACTGGTACAAAACATTTCGTGATGACCTCACTCCATGTCTCCTCAGGGCTTTTAACTCAGTTCTGAAGGAATCAAAATGCCTCCATCGTGGAGAGAAGCAGTCATTTCAGTTATCCCTAAAGAGGGAAAGGATAAGTTAGAATGTGGATCCTACAGGCCGATTTCAGTGTTAAATGTCGATTATAAACTTTTTGCAGCCGTCCTGGCTAGGAGATTGGAGAAGATGCTTCCCCACCTCATACATACAGACCAAACAGGCTTTGTTCTGCAGAGACAAACCCATGATAATATTAGACGGTCTTTACATATCCTACACCATATTCAACAGAATAAAACAGAGGCTCTTCTGGTGAGTCTTGACGTAGAAAAAGCCTTTGATTCAGTCAGCTAGGTTTTTCTATATAAAGTTCTGGGACAGTTAGGGATACACCGTAACTTCATTCAGATTGTCCGTACAATATACAATAAGCCATCTGCTAAAATTAAAATTAATGGCCATCTTTCAGATTCTATTACATTACAACGGGGCACGAGGCAGGGCTGTCCTCTCTCACCACTTCTCTTTTCTATATATATTGAACCCCTAGCACAATGGCTGAGACAGAGTGCAAGGATTAAAGGCATTCCCATAAATGGAGAAGACCATAAAATTGCTCTATATGCAGATGATGTTTTGGTCTATCTTTCAGAACCTTCCAGATCATTTCCTGAGCTGATGAATATTTTACAAAAATTTGGTAGTTTCTCAGGGTATAAATTGAATATCCAAAAGACCCAACTCTTAACATTTAACTTCTCTCCTCCAAAACATCTTTTGGAGAAATTTCCCCTTACGTGGGATCAACACTCGCTGAAGTATTTGGGCATTCACATATCAAAGGACATTTCTTTACTGGCAGATTTGAATTATGTCCCATTACTAACAAAAATCAAAGATGACATTAGAAGATGGAATTCAATTAACTTCCTCAATCTGAGCCACAGAATTGATTGCATAAAAATGAACATACTTCCCCGATTTTTATTTCTATTCCAGGCACTTCCAATAGAAATCTCCCAGACAGAATTTTCAGAGATCGATAAAATTATTTCCAGATTCCTTTGGCAGGGTAGAAGACCCAGGATCAAATTCAAAACCCTACAACTTCCAAAAACATGCAGGCATGGCTTTGCCAAACTTTAAAGCATATTTCTACGCAGCTCAAATTAAACCTCTTACAAGCATCTGCTCTCCACTTTTTCACGCTAGATGGAAAGACATAGAGCTAACAACAATGAAGGACCCTCCGCTCCAAGCAAATTTGGCCAATACCAATTTAGATAAGCATGTCAAAACCATCCAAAATCCATGGATTAAAACCCAATTAAAAATATGGAGCAGAGTAAAAAAAGAGTTCAAACTGGATAATAAAATTCAGATAATACAGTGGTGCGCATTCGACCCGGGGTTTAGCCCTAATCACACAGACCAAATTTTTAAACACTGGATTTCAAAGGGTGTGACAACTTTCTATTCCCTTACTGATAAAGGAAAGATGAAATCGTTTGATCGTTTTAAGACAGACTATCACCTTAACAACTCAGACTTTTTCAGATATTTGCAGCTGCGGAGCTACTTCCAACAACACATTGTTGCTGAAACAGACATGAATGACCCTATTTTGAAATTATTTCTTGACTCATCCAAAAATGCTTCGGTAAAAGGTGCAATAGGTAGATGTTACAAGGGTTTACTTACAAAGATGAAACATTCAACAAGATACATTAAAGATAGGTGGCAAGTTGAAGGAAATTTTTTTATTCCAGATGAAGAATGGTTTGAGATATGTGAACTTCAATGGAAATGCACCTCTTCTCTCATATGGCGAGAGTTCAGCTGGAAATGCCTGATGCGTTTTTTTAAATCACCAAAGCAACAGGTATATTCTTGCAGAGACTCTGCCAGCTGCTGGAGGCTGTGTGGGAACCGGGAGGCAGGCCATTGGCATATATTTTGGGACTGTCCCAAAATAAAACCCTTTTGGCTGGAGATTCATCAAGCCTTAATTGGCGTATTCCATATCAATAATATTCCAGTTCAGTTTTCCACCTTATTTTTAGGGAATCTTTGTAATCAGTATAGACATCTAAATAAATACCTTTTTGCTATAATGATAACAGTAGCCAAGAAGGCAATTACAAGACACTGGCTTCTTCCCGAGCCCCCTACGGCTTCTGAATGGATGTCCATTATGAATGATATTTATGTAATGGAATCTGTTACCTTTTCTATTCGCCTTCAAAAGGGTTCCTTTGTTAGATTATGGGACAACTGGGTCAAGTATATTAAACCTTTACAACCAGAATTTATTGAAACTGTGTACATTTTAACACCAAGCAAATATCTTATCTTTCTGCGATCCCCACCCCCTCAACTTCTTGTACTCTGTAATTGATCATTGTGCTAAATGATGTTCTCTCCCTCCATGTTCAGAGTTTTTGTTTTTATTTTATGTTAAAAAGAAAAAAGTGTGGATACTGATGGATGTTGTGCTTGTATAAATGTATTTCATGTAATTATCCACTTGCTTAAAAATAAATTATTTTTTAAAAAAAAAGAATTTGAGGGAGTTTTTTAAGCTGCAAGTCTTAATCAGCAACATCCAATCAAATAAAAGCTTGAAATATATTGATTTGCATATTATTTGTCTATACAATATGTAAATTGCACCTTTTAAGTTGAATTATAGAAATACATTAACTTTTCCAGGATATTCAAATTTTTTGGGTAGTACCTGTATACTGTGTCCAGATATCAGATGTCTGATTTTTGTCATTTACAAACTCCGAATATGACCACAGGCCATATCCAGAAGAATCTGTGGTCATGATACTGAAAGGGAAACAGAATCCTGAAATGTCTGGAGGTGACATTTGTCTTGCTACTCAAACAATTTGGACCAGTTCTGGTGCATATTGAGACATGCAGCATATCTGGTAATATGCAAACGGCAGATTCTGCATGACAACATATATTGTGTACACATATCAGATGAGTCTGATTTTTTTCATGTATGGACTCCGATAAAATGACCAAAAAAATGTGGTATTTATTGTACAGTTTCTTATTTTTTAACAAAAAAAAAAAAAGAAAGTGAACAGGAAAGTTCCTTTACAGCAAAGACAAGACAATCTTACTATACAAGTTTGGCCATGACATGACCATGGCAAATAATTTCCCATGGTTTAACATGTTTTCCTGTCATATATTTGTACAGTATACATATATATATGTATATATATATATATATATATATATATATATATATATATATATATATATATATGTATTAGAGCAGGGTTTCCCCACCCTGGTCCTAAGGGACCCCCGCCCTGCATGTATTCCAGGTTTCCAACTCCACCACACCTGATTCAAATCAACTCAACTGCTCATCAACTTCTTTGCAAGCTGCTAACGAGCCATTTATCTGAGTCAGGTGTGTTGAAGTAGGAATATCTGGAAAACCAGCAGGGGTGGGGTCCCTGAGGACCAGGGTTGGGAAACCCTGTATTAGAGGGTAGAAGACAAATGTCAGATTGCATCTAAGAGTTTTAAGCACGGTATTTTTTGTTTGTTTGTTTTTTTCTATAAAGATATGCAAAATGTTTGAGGATATTGGCTTGAGGGCTTAAATTGATAGTCATACATATGATGCTATGTTACATCATAGTGCTGGTAAACTGCTGGAAGAAAGCAGAAGCGACACCATTTTCACTTCATTATTAAATTGGAATTATTGTAGTTATTGATTTTATTCATTGACCAGCACAAGAGATGATAGTTTACATTGGTCTAAATGTAACTGTAATTATATAATGGGACTTAAGCACAACTTAACTACGAAGCCAGCTCCTTTGTCTTGCATTACTGGACAAGCTGATTAATCAAGGTGTGTCTGGCCTCAGTAACCACGAGGACAATGGCCAGACACACCTGGATTGATCAGTTTGTCCAGTAATGCAAGACAGGAGACAAAGGAGCTGGCTGAAGTTCCAGAAGTAGTGAAGCTGTGCATATACCCCATTGAATGCATGCGTAAATAACAGGCTGTTTTGTTTGGTTGTTTTGTTTTTAGCAGTCAGAGACTTCTCTTATCTTATACCGTCATATTATTTATCATTTATCACAATGATGCTCACATCTCGAGCTGCATGTCTGAGCCATGGTATGACGTGTTTCGTGATGTATTTCCAAGGATCGAGCAAAGCAAAATTTGATTGGTTGCATCAGTGGCACGCCACTGTTCCATTGTTTGGACTGGGCTGCGAAGTCACATGACCAGACTTTTGAAAATGATCGCAGGAATCTGGAAGAAGACAGGAACGACGTAGCCAAAGCTTTTAATAAAAAGTGAAGAGAGAAATTACGAAGGAAGACCGGGAGACATGGAGGAGTACAGCATGCGAGCACCCTGCAACGAAAGGGAGGGCGCAGATTTCTCCAAGACCAGACCACCGACAAACTCTCAGAGGACGCCAGGAGATTTGGGGCTGTGTGAACCGTGCGGACATTTTGAGATAAATCCATTGCGTTAAGTCACGCTGTCTTATTTAGATGTTGTTTTGAGTGAGTTTCTTTTTGGCATCATTATATTTGTAAGGATTAAATGACGAGGAGCCGCGCATACTTTAAGAAAAAAAAGTTAGCTGATCTGAACCAGAGGGTTTGTGTTGGAATGCTGACAACGGTAGATATTACAGTTCTGCAGCAGCGTACAGCAGAGCAGTCTGGTCAAAGGCAAACAGAAACTTAATAAACACAGGATAGATTAAATAAGTTAAAACAGACTGACAGGAGTTCAAAACAATATTGAATAAATATATTAAGTTGTCTCACAGAGTGCGTGTGTACAGTAATTGGATATTCATAAATAAATAAGTGTCTTTAGTTTTTTGGTGCCTAAAGACATTAATTATAATGGATTAGATTTATATTGCACTTTTTTTTCCAAGGAACTCAAAGCTTCACAGTAGGTCCATTAGTCAATCACTTCTCATACATACGTGGTGATGGTAAGCTACGTATGTAGCCACAGCTGCCCTGGGGCAGACTGACAGAAGCGTGGCAGCCATTTTGTGCCTACGCCCCCTCCGACCACCACCGGAACATTCACACGCATTCACACAAGGCAAGGGGGGTTAAGTGTCTTGCTCAAGGACACAACGACATATGGCTGGGGGATCGGGATTCGAACCACTGATCTGCCAATCATTGGCCGACCTGCTCTACCACCTGAGCCGCTGTCGCCCCATGATTACTAACTGAGACAACGTACTAACTGCAGGTAACTGTTAAACTTTTATTGCACAGGATCCAGAAGTGATGGCGACAGATGCAAAAGTTGCTCAGGTGTAATGGATTCTTTTAAATGTGCCCATTGTAGAGTCTGACAGCAGCAGGAGCAAAGACCTGCAGAGTCTCTTCTTCACACATATGACAGTGAATTAACTTGGATAGCCATGTGTACACATATACAAAAATAATGCCAGTTGGCATTGGGATTATCACTGACCATGGTATAAACATATTTAGGGTATTCTTTAACGTACTGTATGCTGAACCATTTAATTTCATAACATTGATAATAATATAATAATATTATTGATATAATATAATATTTCATAGTATTGCATTACTCAAATCTCAGATGAAACAATTTTCTTTTGTATTACATTTCAGAAGGTTTCTAAATAAGGATCATCTCATTTTAAATCTTTAACTCTTTTCTTTTATCAGTGAAAAGCATTTGTTTCTAGCTTTTTCCATTCTTTAGTAATCTGCAGTAAAACATGGCTTTGTTGCAGCGAAAATGCTGCTTCTGACCAAAAAGCAGAGAAAACGAGCTTTAAATGGTGCAATGCGCTTCAAGTGGAAAAGTGTCTTTGATTCCAATATTTGTTTACTTTAGTAACACCTTCATCATCTGAACGGCTGTTTACTTCTATGAAACAACAAATACGACACTGAGAAAAGAGTTTTGGAGGCAAAATAATTATTTACTAGCTAAATAAGCCACAAGTTTGTTTCACAACATTGGGCAGAAATGTCTCCCTCTAGTCCTCCCTCCCTCCTTCCATTCAGCCACCGCAGCTTAGGTGCGCAAGCACCCCCACCCCCCTCCTGCATGAGAAACACCCGCTGTGCTGCTGCTTGACCTACTTTCACTTTCAGATGCCGCACTTTGCTGCTGTATTTCCATCTGTGTGTCTTCGATCGATCGTGTCTGTCTGTCACCGATCACTTTTCCCACAAACTTTCCTCCTTCATCCACCTCCTAAACTGCTTCCATTACGACCGGTCGCCATGTTCTCTCCCCTCGCAACAGAATCGAGCACATTTCCTCTGCTGACCATGCTGCTGACTCGTGCTGAATACACACACCATAGAAGCACACCACTTCCTGGTAGGTTTTTTAAGCTTGTCTGACACCGCCATCTGCTGGATTAGATGAAAACTACCAAAATAAAGATGATCAACACTGTTCTCTCTGACAAGCTCCACCAGAGATTAAAACAGCTCCCCCCGCTTAAAACACACAATTAACATGTAAACATGTGATTGGCAGTTAACGTTCGGATTTGAAATAACGTGTTTACACATGAATGGCAGCCAGTGAGTTAATAAAGACATTAAATAACTTGTGAGGTATGGGATATATGGTAATTTGTCAGATTTCACTTTTTTGGCAGATTTTTTTTTTTACTTAATCCATGTAAAAATATCTTTACTTCATCCACATGTCCAATATTCTTGTGGTGTAGCTGATCTCTTCAGTGCAGCCCTCACCTTAAATGTTTAGGCAAGATCTTGAATTTAACTGACAGTAATACACATAACTTCAAGTGTAGTTTTTACCTAAAACGAAAAAAAAAGAAAAGCTGCTGTTTTTTGTGAGGAATGGAGCTTAATTCAACGTCTTTTCTTGTTCCACAAGCAAAGAATGACTTCTTTACTCGCTTTGAGGCAGACAAAAGCACTCCAGCACAGAGGATCCCTCCATCCTCCGACGACCAGGTGCTGTCAGTGTCTTCGGACAGCATGAGGAGGACACTCAGGAGGATCAATGGCAGGAAAGCCCCCGGTCCCAACAAGATTCCTGGTCGCGTCCTGAGAGACTGTGCTGCAGAGCTCACGGAAATCTTCATGGACATCTTTAACATCTCGCTGAGACAAGCTGTCGTCCCGACGTGCCTCAAAGCCCCCACCATCATCCCGGTACCGAAGAAGTCATCCCCCACCTGCCAGAACGACTACCACCCTCACACTCACCCCCACAATCATGAAGTGCTTTAAGCGGCAAGTCATGCACCACATCAGGTCCATCCCCCCCCCCCCCCCCAATCTGGACCCCTACCAGTTTGCATATCGATCCAACCGCTCGACCGATGATGCCATCTCCACTGCCCTCCACGCAGCCCCCACCCACCTGGAGACCAAGGACTCACATGTCAGAATGCTGTTCATGGACTTCAGCTCATCATTCAACACCATCCCCCCCCCCCCCAGCAGCTCATCGTCAAACTGGTCCACCACCTCCCTCTGCAACTGGCTGCTGGACTTCCTGACGGGGAGACCACAGGCAGTTTGGGTCGGCAGCAACACCTCCAGCACCAACACACTGAACACGGGGGGCCCCCAAGGATACGTGCTGAGCCCCCTCCCTCTTCACTCTGCTGACCCACGACTGCACTCCAACATTCAGCTCCAACCTCTTCATTAAATTCACAGACGACACGACCGCGGTGGGTCTGATCAACGATGAGACAAACTACAGCAGTGAGGTGATCCGCCTGCTCACGTGGTGCAAGAACAAGCATCTCCATCTGAACGTGGAGAAGATGAAGGAGATGGTGCTGGACTTCAGGAGAGGGCCTGTCCAGCATGCTCCACTGATCATCAACGGTGCTGAGGTGGAGCTATGCAGCACCAAGTTCCTGGGTGTCCAGGAACTTGGTGCTATAAGATTTTATCTTATAATTTATAATATTTTATTAAATGCACTGTGGTAATGAGAGAATTAAATTTCATCTGTGATGTATGTACAGCATGCAACACACTTGACAATAAAGTTGAACTGAACTGAATTGAAAAACGAGTAAAAATAGAATAGGAAGTCCTTTAAAAAGAGGACCATCTGTACCTAAAAGGAGCAAATGTGAACTTAGTCAGTAATGAAGAAACCGATGATGAAAATATTTCCTACAAGTACTCATCTCCAAAGTCGTTCTCTTCTCGGCTAACCAGGATCGTGACTGAATGTCAAATGGTCTTAGACAAAAACAGAAGAGCTTTTGAACGAAGGTCAACCTGTGGAAGATGCAGTACTGCTGGTTTCACAAACTGGCTTCCTCCTCAATGAATAGCTGCTATGTGGCAGGTGAAAGTGTAATGGACACCTAAGGACTACTTACTGTCTATGCACAGTTATTTATATCCTATTATTGATTGCTTGTCAGGTGGTTTTAGGGTGTAATTTATTTAATGTTTGCTTATTTATTTGTTGGATTTGTTTAATGTTTGCCGTGAATGCATGTTTTCTTATTAAAATGTTTGAAATGACAGTTTTGTCATTTAAGCTAATTTTTATGAATATTTATACAATCAAAATAATTAATTGCCAATTCAGTTTTAAAAAAAATCAGAACTTAACATTCAGTGCCCTGCACTAGTAGGATGAACCATCTCTTAAAATATCCTGCAAAATTGTACTGCTTGTGTTCAGACTTTAAGTCTGCAGCACATATCTTTAGAAAACTGATCCTGCATATGATCTATGCATACTGGCATCAGAAATTGAAGATATGGCATGAATAGAATCCTGTAATGGCAAGACATCAGATATCACTTGTTTTCAGACTTCAAATATGTCCTGCAGCCATATGTGCAGAATCCTGACCCCAGATATGATATAGGGACTCCAGTAGAATCCTCAAGTATCCGGACCACAGATATCACTAGTGTTGTGATACTCTCCGGATATGGGCCTTGGCTAGTATCCCATATCTGGAGCAAATCTGACTACAGATTCTGCCTGTGGAAAAGTGGTCCCATGGCCGTAGTTGACATGCTCCTGATATAAAATCAGAAAATGTCATGTTTGGAGAGTATCCACAACAGATATGACTCTGCATGAGGCATATCTGGGGGTACCCTGGCAAAGATATTTCTGGATTCTGGGGGTTTTTGCGCAGTGTATGGCTCTTAAATCAAATCAAATCAAATCAAACTTTATTTATAAAGCGCTTTTCGTGCCAAAGGCAACCCAAAGTGCCTTTCAAGACAACAAAAACAAACGCATTTTTAAAATAAAAACAGGCCTTCACACACCCAAGCACAAAACACATCACACATAACTATAAACATTTGCACACACACGAGACCCCCCCCCCCCCCCCCCACTCAACTATGCATATAACTTCCAACCCCTAAAATAAAAACACTCAGAGTAATGAACATCTGGCTTGACCTTCTGTGAGGAAGTGATATCTTGGGGATCCGTTCACTCCAGGAGCCAGACATGGTCCCCAGAGGGTATATCTGCAGGGACCAACCAGATCAGGGCAGGCGGGGATCCACACCACAGTGATAGGGCTGCAGTACCGGGCCCCAGCCACCAGGACAAGGGCAGCCCCCCGCCAGCTCTCTTCAGACCAAGTAGGCAAAGCTGCCAGAGTGAAGGATCCCCATGAGGAAACACTGGTGTTAAAATGTTAAAACAGATAAAATAAGTGGACAGATAAGAGCAACATGGAGAAATGAATAGGTATTCATAAAATGATGCTAAACAAGTCAATAAAATCTAAAATTACTTTAACGTAACATAAAATAAAATAGAGTGAAAGTTAAAGCAGAACTCAGTAACTTCAGCTCGGGGCTGCCCCTAGTGGCGTCCTTTCACTGTTGTAAAGTTCAACCCCCCCTGCACCCCCACAGCACACGGATGGCTTCTCTACCTGTCTTTCCTCTATTTTGATCCTTGGATATATTACTAAGCGTTTACTAGCTTGTTGATGCTACTTTGCTACGTTGGTAGCAGCACCTCGTCTCCCTCTGCTCAAAGCAAAGACCTGTATCTTCTGAAACAGGACGTTTTATCCCCGATTTGCAGGTAAATATGCTGTGGATTATATTTTTCACTGGTGTTGGCGAGTAGCAGGTAAGAATACGAACTTTTATTTACTTTTTGTGGACGTGACAAGTGATTATTGAGCCTGAAGCAGTGATGCTTCACCCGGCGCCCAGACAGCGCAGCTACGTGAATCACTCTGGTCCAGCAAAGAGTTGGTTATAGAGCCAGGAGCCGTGTTTAGGTGGTGGAAGATAAAGAAATGTTTTCTTCGAATTAGCGCTGGTAGTCTGGTTCAGATCAGAGCTGGTAGTCTGGTTCAGATCAGAGCTGGTAGTCTGGTTCAGATCAGAGCTGGTAGTCTGGTTCAGATCAGAGCTGGTAGTCAGGTTCAGATCAGAGCTGGTAGTCTGGTTCAGATCAGAGCTGGTAGTCTGGTTCAGATCAGAGCTGGTAGTCTGGTTCAGATCAGAGCTGGTAGTCTGGTTCAGATCAGAGCTGGTAGTCTGGTTCAGATCAGAGCTGGAAGCAGCTCGGTAGATAGGGGACCTGAGTACCGTAGCGGTTTCTGTTGTCGCAAGTTCTGCTCGGGTCGGCGCAGGCAAAGTTGCATAGAGCTGTTTGCAGGCCAGAGGCCCCGGCGGGAGGGGGGGGGACATTGAATCGCTCCATAAACACTTTGTTTAGCCCCACGGGGATTCCGAAAAGCATTTATTGAGGTAAAAAAGTTACTGAGTTCTCCTTTAAATAAGTAAAATGAATCAAATCAAAAAGCTACGTTAAAAAGGTCTTGAGCCTCTTCTTAAAAACATCAACAGTCTCTGCAGCCCTGAGGTTCTCTGGCAGGCTGTTCCACAGACGAGGAACAGCATGCCAGTCAGCCTGGCTACAGCGCTGAAAAGGAACCTGGGATTATTCCTATTTTCCTCTATCAATGATGAATAGTAAGCTGTTCTAGTCTTACGTAAGGATTTTTTATAAACAATTAGACTCTCTTTCCAGATTAAGCGAGACTCCTCTAAGCCAGATGCGCCATTTCCTCTCATAACGTCTAGATGTCTGTTTTAAAGCTCGTAGTTGGGAATTAAACCAAGGAGCTTCCTTCTTCTGACAGATGATCTTCTTTTTTAACGGAGCCACATTATCTAGTACTGTGTGGGTTGAAACTGCTATTTTATCAACAAGCTGACCAATCTGAGCTGGAGTAAAGCTTAGATACATGCTTACTGTCATATTGGCATCTGGCATTGTAGGAAATAGTGATGAAATAGATTCTTTAGACTTGGTAACAGCACTATCTGATGAACCTGATTGAAAGATAGCAGCCACACCTCCTCCTCGGCCTGCAGTTCTAGGAACATGAAAATTTAAGGGTAGATTCATTAATAGTAACATGATCATCCTGCTGCAGCAGGTTTCTGTGAGACAAAATAAATCAATATGATGATCGCCAATCAGATCATTAACTAACAGATTTAGAAGAAAGGGATCTGATATTTAATAATCCACATTTAATGGTTTTATTTTTCTGTTTTGTTACGTTTATTGTTTTAATTTTTATGAGGTTATTGTGCTTTACCTTAGAGGTGTTTTTGGATTTTATTCTGAGGGCCCGGGGGACAGACACAGTTAGTATCATCATCATCACTGCAGAGAGGTGTGTAGCCCTAGGGACACACTGCAAGCGGAAGCGTGCAGAAGCACAGCAGTTTCATTTCGGCGCCCTTGTTAACAGACGGTGTCGACCACATCAGGCGCTGCGTGGCACGCTGCGGCACACAGCGCCCAATTCAGCGTGCACCGAGGAGCGATCATTTTGGCTTCTGTTCTATTTTCTGCGCGAGCCGCGGCCGAATTTGTCAAGCCAGGCAGGAAGATGAGCAGGAACACGAGACAATTCTATCAAAATAAACCCATTTTCAAAGTAAAAACACCCAGATAAGCTTTAAAACCCGATCTCTTTTTAATAGATCTAATAATACGTCAATTATGTCTTCATCTGTATTGAAAATGCAAGTGGAAGGATTCACACACAGAAATGTGGCTTTCTGCTTGTAAATAGTATGAAAGCAGAACAGGAGATGGAGCCATTGTGGAATTATCAGCTGTAGAAGTGCAGCAGAGAAGCAGGACTGCTGCCGACTGTGCGCGTCTGATGTGGACAGAAAGAGGAGCGGTGTCGTTATCTACAAAGCCCACGTTGTTTTCTGGACACCACCTAGACAACCAGCGATTAAATGACGACATGCGGCTAAACATGTCATCACTGGTCAGATTTGGCAGGGGGCCAGAGAAAATTACGGAGTCCGACATGGTTTTAGCAAAAGCACATACCGAAGCAACATTAACTTTTGTGACCTCCGATTGGCGTAACCGTTACCGCCGGCATGAATTACAATGTTACGGTATTTACGTTTATCCTTAGCCAGCAGTTTCAAATAAGACTCAATGTCGCCGCTCTGGCTCCTGGGATGCATTTAACTGCGGTCGCTGATGTCTCTAAAGCCATGTTTCTGACTATGGAGCTGCCAATAACCAGGGTTTGTTGCTCAAAGGGTCTTTGAGTGGGGCGTATCGGTTAGAAACGTGGACAGGTTGGTGGTGACCCGCGGGCTTAGCTTTAGCCTTAGAGCTACGTTTCCTCACAACCGTCGCCCATCCCTCCTGCTGTTCCGGCTGCTCGTAACGAGCCGCAGAACGGCTAGGGTCAGCCTGTCTAACCTGTCTAGCAGGCTCCGCTCCAGCTAAAGCTAAAGCAGGGCCCTGGCTAGCTACTGGAGGCTTTTCCATGGAGCTTCTAATTCGCCTCGCCTCGCCTCGCCTCCAAGCCTACAAACAAGCTACATTTGTTACATGTACCATTATCACTAAAGCAAAGACTAGAGAATCCCAAAAACGGAGAACTAGTGAGAAAGTGCTAAACCGTTATACGATGTGAAAGGACAAATGGTGGATGGTACAAGACACAATAAGCAACTAAAAGGGCAGCAGAGAGAGCTAGCCCCTCAGAGCTCAAACAAACGAGGTACACAGGAACACACAGGTTGTGACACAGCACGACTTACCGCAACATCAGCACACCAACCAGCACTCCAGTTCAGTTCTATGTTGATTGGGATGTACAAAGGAAATGTACTTGAATCCATGAGTACACACGGATTCATACATCTGAACAATTTTGTGCATACAAGGTTTTCAGGATATGATTGTACGCCGGGTTTCAGTGGGAAATCCACGCGGGTCTTTGTACATGATCCCCCTGGTCTTTGTGATCTGATGTTTGAGAAAGAGGCTTTTTCCTGAACCTCTAAGAAGTGTTTGCTTTAGTTTATTTGTTTTTGAATTATAATGAAGGTGAGGAAAAGGTGGTTGTTACCTGGACAGGTACCATCCTGACGATGGCACCTCCTGTTTGCTGGGTTTGTTGAAGCAGTTCACCATGTTCTGGATCGGAGTCAGGTCTGGCCTTGCTATGGTTGCAGCAGAAACAGCCCTAGTAAGGAGCTGCAGGGCATCTCTAATGTAGAAGTCCAGAGGTTTCCGATCCACCTCACCGTAGGCCAGCAGCCCAAGCGGAAGCCCAATGGTGTGCAATACATCAGGACTCAGCGGCTGGCCCAGAACCCAGTGCACCATGGGTAACGTGAGGCCCAGGTCCTGAGCGCTGCGCAGCACTGCTGCTGCACACTGTGGGTCTGCCCCAAACAGCAGCACTGACTCTGGGGAGGGACGGTTCTGGGTGCGTTTGAAGTGTCGTGACAGCAAGTCATGGATCTGGGTGTCATCATGGGCTGACTGGGTGAGGTTAAGGAGGGCTCGCAGGTGCCAGGTGACTCCGCCCACTTTGCCCCATGATGAAAAGCTTCCACTGTCCACGAGATGCAAGAGGCTGCGAGCCTCCTCCCAGCCCCGACAGAGGACAGCAGAACCATCCTTCCATCCAGAACGCTGAAGTACCGTCAGCAGCAGCTCGGACAGGGCAGACTCGGGAGCCCCAGTGGCCATCTGCAGGTGGAACCAGTTCTAAACAGAACCAAGAGGACAACAGAACACAGCAGTTATTGCAATCAGATAAACAGAAAACATTCAATAAACCAATGGAGAACAGAAAGAGAATGTCCACCACTGTAGCCTGGAAGAGAACTGGGAGAACACGGAGGAGAAAACAAAAGACTGAGAATATAGAAGAGCCCAGGTAGAGTCCAGAAAGTTCCCCGTTTCTGTTTGGAAACACAATTCAAACCGAGAGCCCCTCCCCTCGGCCTAATGGCCGCATTGCCCTTCAGCCCCAAGTTTACGGCTGTGCAATATGGACCTAAAGTCATATCTCCATATATGTAGGCTAAATATCGATATATGATGTACAGCTGCGTGAAAAAGTGTTTGCCCCCTTCCTAATTTCTTGCTTTTTTGCATGTTCGTCACACTAAGATGTTTCAGATCATCAAACAAATTCAAATGTGAGACAAAGATAACACAAAAACACAAAATGCAGTTTTTAAATGAAGGTTTTTATCAGTAAGGGGGAAATCCAACCCTCCATGTCCCTGTGTGAAAAAGTGATCTTCCCCTAAACCTAATAACTGCTTGTTCCACCTTAGCAGCAACAACTGCATCAAGCGTTTGTGATAACTGGCAGTGAGTCTTCTACAGCGCTGTGGAGGAATTTTGTTCCACTCATCTTTGCAGAATTGTTGTAATTCAGCCACATTGGAGGCTTTTCCAGCATGAACCGCCTTTTTAAGCTCATGCCACAGCATCTCAATGGGATTCAGGTGGGGGCTTTGACTAGGCCACTCCAAAGTCTTCATGTTGTTGTTCTTAAGCCATTCAGAGGTGGACTTGCTGGTGTGTTCTGGATCATTGTTCTGCTGTTCTGTAAAGTTCAACCCCCCTTACACCCCCACAGCACACAGACGGCTTCTCTACCTTCTTTCCTCAATTTTGATCCCTGGTTATCTCTCTAAGCCAGGGGTGTCCAAGTGGTTCCAGAAAGGGCCGTGTGGCTGTTGGTTTTCTTTCCAGCCAAGCAGCAGCACACCAGACTCCACTCATCTCATCAAGTGAGTTCAGTCTTAACCTGAAGACTTGACGAGATGAGTGGAATCTGGTGTGCTACTGCTTGGTTGGAAAAGAAAACCAGCAGCCACACAGCCCTTTCTGGAACCACTTTGACGCCCCTGCTCTAAGCGTTTACTAGCTTGTTGATGCTACGTTGCTGCGATTTGCGGGTAAATATGCTGTGGATTATATTTTTCTCTGGTGTTGGCGAGTAGCAGGTAAGAATACGAACTTTTATTTTACTTTATGCGGACGTGACAAGTGATTATTGAGCCTGAAGCAGTGATGCTTCACACGGCGCCCAGGCAGCGCAAGCTACGTGAATCACTTTGGTCCAGCAAAGAGTTGATTATGAGAGCCAGGAGCCGTGTTTAGGTGGTGGAAGATAAAGAAATGTTTTCTTCGGATTAGCGCTGGTAGTCTGGTTCAGATCAGAGCTGGTAATCTGGTTCAGATCAGAGCTGGTAGTCTGGTTCAGATCAGAGCTGGTAGTCTGGTTCAGATCAGAGCTGGTAATCTGGTTCAGATCAGCGCTGGTAGTCTGGTTCAGATCAGAGCTGGTAGTCTGGTTCAGATCAGAGCTGGTAGTCTGGTTCAGATCAGAGCTGGTAGTCTGGTTCAGATCAGAGCTGGTAGTCTGGTTCAGATCAGCGCTGGTAGTCTGGTTCAGATCAGAGCTGGTAGTCTGGATCAGATCAGATCAGAGCTGGTAGTCTGGTTCAGATCAGAGCTGGTAGTCTGGTTCAGATCAGAGCTGGTAGTCTGGATCAGATCAGATCAGAGCTGGTAGTCTGGTTCAGATCAGAGCTGGTAGTCTGGATCAGATCAGATCAGAGCTGGTAGTCTGGATCAGATCAGATCAGATCAGAGCTGGTAGTCTGGTTCAGATCAGAGCTGGTAGTCTGGTTCAGACCAGCGCTGGTAGTCTGGTTCAGATCAGAGCTGGTAGTCTGGTTCAGATCAGAGCTGGTAGTCTGGTTCAGATCAGAGCTGGTAGTCTGGTTCAGATCAGAGCTGGTAGTCTGGTTCAGATCAGAGCTGGTAGTCTGGTTCAGATCAGAGCTGGTAGTCTGGTTCAGATCAGATCAGAGCTGGTAGTCTGGTTCAGATCAGAGCTGGTAGTCTGGTTCAGATCAGAGCTGGAAGCAGCTCGGTAGATAGGGGACCTGAGTACCGTACAGCGGTTTCTGTTGTCGCAAGTTCTGCTCGGGTCGGCGCAGGCAAAGTTGTATTTAGCTGCTCGCAGGCCAGAGGCCCCGGCGGGAGGGGGGGGGACATTGAATCGCTCCGTAAACACTTTGTTTAGCCCCACAGGGATTCCGAAAAGCATTTATTGAGGTAAAAAAGTTACTGAGTTCTCCTTTAACTTTGTCAGGCAGGTCCTATTTAAGGGATTTCTGATGGAGAACAGGTGTGGCAGTAATCAGGCCTGGATGTGGATAGAGCAACTGAACTCAGCTTTCCAAAGATGATAAACCACAGTTAATTTATGTTTTAACAAGGAGGGGGGGGGGGCAATCACTTTTTCACACAGAGACATGGAGGTTTGGACCCCCCCCCCCCCCCCCCCCCCCCCACTAATAAAAATCTTCATTCAAAAACTGCATTTTCTGTTTACTTGTGTTATCTTTGACTCACATTAGAATTTTTTTGATGATCTGAAACATTTAAGTGTGACAAACATGCAAAAAGGTAAGAAATGAGGAAGGAGGCAAAAACTTTTTCACACAGTTGTATATCCCCATATTTTTATTGCAAAGTGAGAACAAATATTTTGTTACAGTCAGAGCTAAATATGACATTACAAGTAGTTTCATTTAAACTGACCAGGTGAAATAATGCTCAGCTGCTCAAAGAACGATAAAATGTAAACAGATATACTGTATGTAATAATACTAGCAGATGCAAGTAAGGAAACATTACACAGAATTCAATGTAACAAACCCTACTACGACAATATCTGCCTGAAGGCCTTGTACTGATTGAAAATTTTTAATCTCTTATCCCCTGTGCGAGCCCCGCGCACATTCCAGGTGACGATCTTCATTTCACCACTGAAATGAGTGTTATGTGTATATTAATAAAATCATGTCTGTGCATATTCCTGCTGCTCCGTGTGCATATTCCTGCTGCTCCGTGTGCATATTCCTGCTGCTCCGTGTGCATATTCCTGCTGCTCCGTGTACATATTCCTGCTGCTCCGTGTGCATATTCCTGCTGCTCCGTGTACATATTCCTGCTGCTCCGTGTACATATTCCTTCTGCTCCGTGTACATATTCCTGCTGCTCCGTGTGCATATTCCTGCTGCTCCGTGTACATATTCCTGCTGCTCCGTGTACATATTCCTGCTGCTCCGTGTGCATATTCCTGCTGCTCCGTGTGCATATTCCTACTGCTCCGTGTGCATATTCCTGCTGCTCCGTGTGCATATTCCTGCTGCTCCGTGTGCATATTCCTGCTGCTCCGTGTGCATATTCCTGCTGCTCCGTGTACATATTCCTGCTGCTCCGTGTACATATTCCTTCTGCTCCGTGTGCATATTCCTGCTGCTCCGTGTGCATATTCCTGCTGCTCCGTGTGCATATTCCTGCTGCTCCGTGTGCATATTCCTTATTCCTGCTGCTCCGTGTGCATATTCCTACTGCTCCGTGTACATATTCCTGCTGCTCCGTGTGCATATTCCTGCTGCTCCGTGTGCATATTCCTGCTGCTCCGTGTGCATATTCCTGCTGCTCCGTGTACATATTCCTGCTGCTCCGTGTACATATTCCTTCTGCTCCGTGTGCATATTCCTTATTCCTGCTGCTCCGTGTGCATATTCCTGCTGCTCCGTGTGCATATTCCTGCTGCTCCGTGTGCATATTCCTGCTGCTCCGTGTACATATTCCTGCTGCTCCGTGTACATATTCCTTCTGCTCCGTGTGCATATTCCTTATTCCTGCTGCTCCGTGTGCATATTCCTGCTGCTCCGTGTGCATATTCCTGCTGCTCCGTGTGCATATTCCTGCTGCTCCGTGTGCATATTCCTGCTGCTCCGTGTGCATATTCCTGCTGCTCTTCCTGCTCCGTGTGCATATTCCTGCTGCTCCGTGTGCATATTCCTGCTGCTCTTCCTGCTCCGTGTGCATATTCTTGCTGCTCCGTGTGCATATTCCTGCTGCTCTTCCTGCTCCGTGTGCATATTCCTGCTGCTCTTCCTGCTCCGTGTGCATATTCCTGCTGCTCCGTGTGCATATTCCTGCTGCTCTTCCTGCTCCGTGTGCATATTCTTGCTGCTCCGTGTGCATATTCCTGCTGCTCTTCCTGCTCCGTGTGCATATTCCTGCTGCTCCGTGTGAATATGCTCCGTGTGCATATTCCTGCTGCTCCGTGTACATATTCCTGCTGCTCCGTGTACATATTCCTGCTGCTCCGTGTGCATATTCCTGCTGCTCCGTGTGCATATTCCTGCTGCTCCGTGTACATACTGTGTTGCAGGCTGTGCGAGGTTCATACATCTGTGAATTAAATGTCTGCTGTTTTCACATGTTACTTCCTACGTGGTGTGCGTGCGTTTGCCTGTATTGTGCATCGTGCTGCGTGTGCTGGAGAATCTCCACGGGTGGTGATTCATGTTAATAAAGTTGCGGGTGGAATTATCGTTCCCTGTGGGAGAGTGAGAGAAGGAGAGAGAGAAGGAAAGGAGTGAGAAGTGAAAAAAGAGAAAGTGAGACAGAAAACCAGAGGTTTAAAAAAGCGCATCAGTGTTGTGAGCCATGAAGTCGAGATGGTAGTGAGATCAGTAATTATGATCATAACGGATAATTATTCATCTAATCATCGTTAGGAGGATATAAGACTGAACTGTACCTGACATCAGAAGAGCCACGGGGTGATGTTTGGGTCCCGATAAAGATCTCCTGGAATGAATAATTTATCCACCGCGATGACAGCTCGGGGTCCCTCCGTCATGGCTTTTTTCCTGATGGGAAACAGGACTTTGCGCCGGTCCAGGATTTCTTTGGGATTACTCCATAGTTGTTCCCTTTCAGCTCGCGGCCCTGCTTCTTTACTTGGGCCGTTTCAATTCTTAGTTTGCGTACTACATACTTGTGTACTTGTGAGTACAGACTTGTGGGTACGTACTAGAAGTCTGCACTTGTGGAGTTCACAAGCACGGACTCTGCCTACTTGACAGATTGAGACAACGCAAACTTGTGACATCACCACCAACTGTGAGCAGCAAGTAAGCAGGGCTGCCTGTCAACATGAAAATATTATTATTCTACAGCTGTTTGTTATTTATTGTTGTGGAGATGTAGAGATGGTACTGAAACAAATAAAAACAATTAAAATAACTGCTCCAAAACAATTACAGCCTAATAAGTTAATGTTTTGGGGGTTTTTTCCCCCCAATGTGTAAATTATATTTATTTCCAATACATAAGCACATTAACGCAAACAGACAATCAGGTCATAATTATATGATCAAAAACAGCTGTAAGAGTAAAGCGGGAGGAAGAGGAGGAGGAGGAAGAGCTGCAGATAAAAGACCAAGAACAGGAAAGAATAGAAATGATTGCTCAGGTTTGGCTGTTGGGGGCGGAGAGGGAGGAGGTGGTTGCCAAACGCTGCGCGTGTGCAGGTGCATGCTGGGATTTATATCTGGCCAAGTACGCACGAGTCTCCTCTGATGCATGCTGGGTAAAATGGGCGGAGAAAGTTTTCATTCGGGGATTTCCAGTGAACTTGCTGAGAAGTGAACTTTTTAACGGAACATGACTTGGACCGCGGTGATGACGTTTCACGAGCACGCGAGTACGCGCAAGTACGCACAAGTACGCACAAGTACGCACAAGTAAGCACAAGTACGCACAAGTATGCATATTGAGAAACGGCTTTGCTCTTTTTGTTTAAAGTGAACAAACTTAGCAACAATCGGTCTTGGTCTGCGTGAATCCGGCACTTTACTTCCAATGCGGTGGACACGATGGAAGCCGATACCATTGACTGTATCGAAGGGGAGCTTTAGCCGTTTATGAATTAAAGTTTTTATTGTTTCCTCGGGGTTCTCATCTGTCTGCTCTGGGATCCCTGCAAATACCAGATTATCTCTCATGCTCCGAGCCTGTAAATTGATGACTGACTCTGATCTTCTTATTTTCTTTAGACAGCAGGTTTATTCCCTCAGTGAGAGACTTAACCGTGTCTTTGAGGTCAGCATTTTCAGCTGCTTATGTTTCCACCTGTTTCTGGCTGAACTCCAATGAATCCCGGACCTTCTGGAATTCTCTATGGAGAACCTCCACCAGGTTCAAACGGGCATGAAAGCTGTCTAATTTCCTCTCTATGGAGAGAAGGACGTCCACCGACTGTTCTGGTGAAGAAACCACATCGGAGGACACTTCCTTCCATGATTTAATGAGTGGTAGGAGTGGACACTAGCTTGGGTTGTTTGTCTCTGTTCTTCCATGACAATCCAATGTAGCACTGATCAATATAATCCGTCAGGCTGGTCAGATCTTCCCCGCTTTCCTCCAGAGTTTACCCTTGCCCCCCTGGATTCCTGCCCTGGACTTCCGCCTGCCCAGCCATTGACCTCACCTTGTTTTTGCCTTACCCCTTCCTGGATTTTTGCATCATCGCCTTAAAGCTTCTCCCCATTTTTTTCCCTTAACATAAACCTTCTTAACGTTACCTGTGTTGGTTTGGTTTTTCTTTGAGTCCAGGTTTCCTGCTCCTGACATTTTCTCTTTGTTTTGTGTGTTTGAGACGTTTCTGGGTGGAAATTTGCATATTGTCTCCAGCCAATGACAGGGCTACGGGCGTAGTTGATTGGAGAGGACTTTTTAAAAAATGTAAACATCGACATCAGATTCACTCAAATTCTTGACAAAAAATGGCAGATGCAGCGAAGAAAAGGAAATATTCTTTGACTGGACTTCCGGTGACGCCATGCCATCAGCAGTAGCATAGAGGAAAGGCTCCGTCCGCTATAAGTAATTTTCTAACAAAACAACTGCAAAACTTGGCGATTTTCAACATAACACTATGGCAACGTCTACCAGAAACAAGGGTACAAGCAAACAGGACCAAAAACTGGACAAAACAGAGAACCTGAAACAGCTAACTCTGGAGCGAACGACGAGTGTAGCTGCAGAAGCTAATGCACGCGAGTCTGAGTGTAAAATAATGGCGGAGTTAGAAAACTCAGAAGGGAGAATCTGGAAGGCCACACTCAAACTAAGCATTGTCTGACAAGTCTCGAGACGTCTATTAGAGAGATGGGAGACAAACTAAAGACCATTGAAAACAGGATGACAGAAGCAGAGGGTCGTATCAGCACGAATGAAGACACCACCAGGCGCCATGAACGGGCGCTTCGGTACATGCTCCACAGAGAAATGGACCTGACAGCTAAATGTGACGATATGCAGAATAGACTGAGGCGAAACAACTTGAGAATATATCGAATCCCCAAGGGACGCAAAGGGAGAGATGTTAAAGGTTTTGTTTAGGATTTGCTTCAAAACGCCCTGCAACTTCCACCTGAATTCAATGATACAAACATTGAGAGGGCGCATCGTGCACTCACTGCAAAGCCCAAGAGCCCGACAGCTAACCCACGCTCAGAAAGCATCCTACGACAGGCTTGGTCACAGCGGAAAGTTATGTTCGAAGGAGAACAGATTTTCTTTGATCACGACTACTCCCCTGAGTTACAGAGTAAGAGAGCGCAAGTGCGGGCGGCGATTAAACAGCTTAAACAGAAGAATATAAAAGCGGAATGCCTCTACCCAGCACAGATCCGAACATGGATGGATAACGGGGAAAACACTTACACGACTATTGCAGAAGCTCTCCCAACGCTTCAGGAGCTGGAAGTTCATGTCCAAGTGAGTGAAAGGGAGCGGATCGAGGTGGAGATGTCCCGACGCCGATGGAGCTCCGCCAGAGGACGGCAAGGTTCAGATGAGCTTTCGCATGCCGAGATCAAGACTTTCCTGAGCGCAGACAACTAAACCTTACTCATGCCGAGTTCATGTCATGGTGCAAAACATGATATGTTAGGAGAAGATGAGGATTTTTTTTTCATTATTCTTCGGACGGACCGTTCATCTCGTGCCTCCCATGCCCTGCAACGCGCCGCTCGGTGAGACGGACAACAGCAGCCTCAACACTTTGTGTGTTTTTCCACAAAGGAACGGTCACCATCCTCCGCCCAAGAAACAGCGGGGACTGGTTAATTCAGGTTTGGAAGCCAATTTCTGAGTTGCACTAATTATTCCAGTCGGATATGTGGAAGTTCAGCCTATTTCGTGTGTTTGTTATTGGTTCAAATGTGCTGTTATACTTTGTCCTGGGACTGACGATGGATCAATGTTTTGTTATTATTATCCTACAAGGCAGGAATGTCTACTCAAATAGTGAGAAAGCGTGTCAGATGATGAAAACACAGCATGGAAGGTTTAATTTGTGTTACTTAGAATGTGAAAGGCTTGTGTAGCCCAATTAAGAGGAAAAAAGTTTTCAACCAATTAAAAAAGCTGAACTGTTCAATAGGGGATTATCACGCTTACAGGAAGTTCCCGGTATTTGGACACTTCCTCTTCCGGGCCATGTTAACGACAGCCGTTCCTGCTCTGTTATACTGTTTAAATCGGATAAACTCCAAACATACTTAAGTTTTCATTCCAGACTGAAGTGATACTGGATCAAAAGCTGGATCAAAGCGATCGATTCGCCGCGGTGAAGGGCCGAACTTTATAATAAAACACACGTTTGTTTGTCCCCGGTGGGGCACAACACCGGCACTTCACAGCATGCTAGCATTAGCCAGCTAGCATTTACTGACGTGCTTAACTTTGTGCGTCTTAAAACACACAAACATCTGAAAATCTGGTCTGTACCCCCCCGTTTCCAGTGGAACAACTGGGGACTGCCAAGAAAAGAGACGCTTTCAGATGCTTGTGTGTTTTCAGCCGCACAAAGTTAGGCACGTCAGTAAATGCTAGCTGGCTAATGCTTACAGGCTAACACGACTGTATAGTTTGCCGGCCACAACCAAACGTGTGTCGTTTTATTATAAAGTTCGGTCCTTCACCGCGGTGAATCGGTCGTTTTGATCCACTTCTTCCTTAGCATCACTTCAGTCTGGAATGAAAACTTGGCATAGGCGTTTATCCGATTTACAAAGTTTAACAGAGTAGTAGCTGGCGGACTACTGTTAGCAGTTTAGCATTAGCCAGCTCGATGACGTGCCTAACTTTGTGCGGCTGAAAACACACAAGCATCTGAAAGCGTCTCCTTTCTTGGCAGCCCCCAGTTGTTCCACTGGAAACGGGGGGGTACAGACCCGATTTTCAGATGTTTGTGTGTTTTAAGACGCACAAAGTTAAGCACGTCGGTAAACACTAGCTGGCTAATGCTAGCATGCCGGTGTTGTGCCCCACCGGCTGCAAACAAACATGCTACGTTGTTTTATTATAAAGTTCGGCCCTTCACTCTGGAGAATCGCTTTGATCCACTTCTTCCTTAGTATCACTTCAGTCTGGAATCCGTGAAAATTTCAGTAGGGTTGGCGTTTATTCACGTTATCTACGAAGTAAAGCAGGGACATTGAACTGGACCGGAAATGGGCCGTCTAACTGTTTCAAACCGGAAGTTCGGAACACGGAAGCGTGATAATCCCCTATAGCTATGATACAAGAGACACATCTTTCTGATAAGGAACATGTAATATTAAAGAGAGAGTGGGTGGACCAGCAATACAGCTCTTCCTATGAGGGGGAGAAAGAGGGGAGTCGCAATCCTTTTGAGTAAATCAGTGTATTTCTGCCATAAAAAAACACTCTCAGACAAAGAGGGGAGATATGTGATGGTAACTGGGAGTATAGGGGGTACTAAAATCACTTTACTTAATCTGTATGCTCCAAATGAGGACTGCCCGGACTTTTTTAGAAAATTGCTTCTTTGCTTGCAGACAACTCAGAAGGTATCATATTGATTGGAGGGGATTATAATTGTGTTTTAGGTGCATCGCTAGATCTCCTCCCAGCAGACAAGGGATGCAAGTCAAAGAAATCAGTAACACTTAATACAATGATGAAAGAGCTAGGATTAATAGATATCTGGCGTCATTTACATCCTAAAGAAAAAGATTTTATCTACTTATCACAAGTACACGGCAGTTACTCTAGGATAGACATGTTCCTGATTTCAGGGACAGATAGCTATAGAGTTGCTGAATGTAGCATTAAAGCTATAACCCTGTCTGACCATGCCCCGGTGGTTTTAAAGCTAAAAATAGGGCCAAATAAACAATTCAAATATTGGAGAGCCAATGTATCTCTTTTAAATAATGAAGCAAATCAGAAAGAAATAAGACAAGGCTTACGTGACTACATTGAATTTAATGACACTGGGGATGTAACACCCACAATCCTATGGGAAGGAGCTAAAAGTGTGCTGAGGGGCAACATTATTGTTCTCTCATCAAGACTAAAAAAGAGGAGATTAACAGAACAGCTGGAATTAGAAAATAAGATCATATAAATCATATAAATCAGCCTTGACGCTGAGAAGGCATTTGACCGAGTGGACTGGGATTTTTTACAACAGACTCTTGAACAAATGGGCTTTAATAATATCTTTCTTAGATGGATCCAAGTCTTTTATAAGAATCCTAGATCTAGAGTTAGGGTAAATGGTCACTGTTCCGGCTTTTTTCCCTTGGGGCGTGGTACCCGACAGGGAGATGCCTTGTCACTTTCATTATTCGCTCTCAGTTTAGAGCCACTTGCAGAAATAATTAGGTCCAACGCTCAGATTCAGGGAATATGTGATGAAACAAATGCTCAACACAAAATATCACTCTTCGCGGACGATGTATTAATATTTTTGGAGAACCCCATTACATCTATTCCAGCTCTCCTCAGTAGCTTGGAGAAATACAGTTTGATATCAGGATACAAGGTCAATACAAGTAAATCGGAAGCTTTGATGATTGTTGGAGATTGGCCTTCCTAAATTAGATGATGTAGTGTCTTTTAAAAGATCCAAACATGGATTCAGATACCTCGGAGTAGTTCTCACCCCAAGGTTAACCCAACTATTCCCCTCTATTTACGATAAATTAATAAAAGAAATAAAACAAGATTAAAACAGATGGGATATGCTCCCACTCTCATTCTTTGGACGAATTGAATGTGTTAAGATGAACATTTTACCAAGATTACTGTTCCTTTTTCAGTCACTCCCCATTTTCATACAACAGTTCAATTTTAAGATATTAGAAAAAAAGATATCAAGGTTTATCTGGCAGAACAAAAGACCAAGAATAAGACTCAAAGTTCTGATGTCAGAAAAAAAAAAGGTCTAGGGATACCTAATTTAAGATTTTATTATTGGGCTGTTCAATTAAGATCAATAGTGGCTTGGATTATTAAGGATTCAGAAACACAATGGGTTTCTATTGAGGAACAATCATTGCCAGGAATAAGCCTCTCAACTCTCCCGTTTCTTAGTTTAAAGTCCCTGAAAAAAATTAAAATGAGTAACATATGGGTCAAACAAACATTGAAAACATGGAATCAAAAACAGAAACGACTCAGGGGAACTGTAGCCTTATCAGGGGCCATGTCTATCAAAGGAAATATTGAGTTTTTACCTTGTTTGTCTGATAGGGCCTTTGACAGATGGGTTGAACATGGTCTAACTACAATAAACCAGCTATTTGAAGGTATTATATTGAAGATCTTTTTAAAACTACAGGATAGTTTTACTCTTCGTTCAACTGATCTGTATAGGTTTTTACGGATGAGGCATTGTTTAACACAACATCCAGATTGGGAACACCTTAAAATGGAACCAACAAATATAGAGAAACATTTTAGCGATTTACTTGAAAAGTCGGGAACGATGAAAAAGCAAGTCTCTTTGATGTATAAAAAATTGATGATGGATATGTCAGATAACACTCAGCATATAAGACACCAATGGCAGATGGAACTGAATGTTATTCTAGAGGACGACTCATGGGAGGACATCTGTGCTGGCTGCCACAAGGGAGTTGGAAGTCAGTATTGGAGAGAATTTGACTGGAAGTGCAAAATAAGATCTTTTCAAACCCCACTTAAAAGTTTTCTCTTAAAGAGCTGTGTTAGTAACAAATGTTGGAGGGGTTGTGGTCAAGTGGGAGATCAAACCCATATATTTTGGGACTGTCCTCATCTCCAAAACTTCTGGATAAATGTTAAAGATATACTTGAGAGAATGCTAACAGTAATCATTCCTTGTGATCCTGTAATCTTTGTACTTGATGTGTTCCCTGACCACTTCACTCATGACCAAAAGACTTTGCTACATATTCTTTTATTGACAGCCAGGAAGATGATCACAACCAACTGGATGAAGCCTGATCCACCTGACATGGAACACTGGATGAGAAAAATTAGGCATGTATATACGTATACATGTGTATATGTGTATGTATATACGATGGAACGATAAACAGCAATACTACAAACGAAAGCTCAGAGCTTTGAAAGACTTTGGAAGCTTATCGCAATGTTTGTGACGAGCTAAGCTAAGATAAGCTAAGCTAAGCTAAGATAAGATAAGCTAAGATAAGCTAAGCTAAGCTAAGATAAGATAACCCTAACACCATCAGCTGGTGTGTGTGTGGTAGGTTGTGTGTCTTGTAGCTTGTGTGCGTGTGGTAGGTTGTGTGTTTTGTAGATGGTGTGTGTGTGGTAGGTTGTGTGTTTTGTAGATGGTGTGTGTGTGGCAGGTTGTGTGTTTTGTAGCTGGTGTGTGTGGTAGGTTGTGTGTTTTGTAGATGGTGTGTGTGTGGTAGGTTGTGTGTTTTGTAGATGGTGTGTGTGTGGCAGGTTGTGTGTTTTGTAGCTGGTGTGTGTGGTAGGTTGTGTGTTTTGTAGATGGTGTGTGTGTGGTAGGTTGTGTGTTTTGTAGCTGGTGTGTGTGGTAGGTTGTGTGTTTTGTAGATGGTGTGTGTGTGGTAGAAATGAATGAATGAAAATGAAATGAAAAATACCTTATTCATCCCCGAAGGGAAATTCAGTATTGTAAAAGCTCACTTTTTTTTTTTTTTTTTTTTTTTTTTGTAGCTGGTGTGTGTGGTAGGTTGTGTGTTTTGTAGCTTGTGTGCGTGTGGTAGGTTGTGTGTTTTGTAGATGGTGTGTGTGTGGTAGGTTGTGTGTTTTGTAGCTTGTGTGCGTGTGGTAGGTTGTGTGTTTTGTAGATGGTGTGTGTGTGGTAGGTTGTGTGTTTTGTAGATGGTGTGTGTGTGGTAGGTTGTGTGTTTTGTAGCTGGTGTGTGTGGTAGGTTGTGTGTCTTGTAGCTGGTGTGTGTGTGGCAGGTTGTGTGTTTTGTAGCTTGTGTGTGTGTGGTAGGTTGTGTGTTTTGTAGATGGTGTGTGTGTGGTAGGTTGTATGTCTTGTAGCTGGTGTGTGTGTGGTAGGTTGTGTGTTTTGTAGATGGTGTGTGTGTGGTAGGTTGTGTGTCTTGTAGCTGGTGTGTGTGTTGTAGGTTGTGTGTTTTGTAGATGGTGTGTGTGTGGTAGGTTGTGTGTCTTGTAGCTGGTGTGTGTGTGGTAGGTTGTGTGTCTTGTAGCTGGTGTGTGTGTGTGGTAGGTTGTATGTCTTGTAGCTGGTGTGTGTGTGGTAGGTTGTGTGTCTTGTAGCTGGTGTGTGTGTGGTAGGTTGTGTGTCTTGTAGCTGGTGTGTGTGTGGTAGGTTGTGTGTTTTGTAGCTGGTGTGTGTGTGGTAGGTTGTGTGTTTTGTAGATGGTGTGTGTGTGGTAGGTTGTGTGTTTTGTAGCTGGTGTGTGTGTGGTAGGTTGTGTGTCTTGTAGCTGGTGTGTGTGTGGTAGGTTGTGTGTTTTGTAGATGGTGTGTATGTGGTAGGTTGTGTGTCTTGTAGCTGGTGTGTGTGTGGTAGGTTGTGTGTTTTGTAGATGGTGTGTGTGTGGTAGGTTGTGTGTTTTGTAGCTGGTGTGTGTGTGGTAGGTTGTGTGTCTTGTAGCTGGTGTGTGTGTGGTAGGTTGTGTGTTTTGTAGCTGGTGTGTGTGTGGTAGGTTGTGTGTCTTGTAGCTTGTGTGTGTGTGGTAGGTTGTGTGTCTTGTAGCTGGTGTGTGTGTGGTAGGTTGTGTGTCTTGTAGCTGGTGTGTGTGTGGTAGGTTGTGTGTCTTGTAGCTGGTGTGTGTGTGGCAGGTTGTGTGTTTTGTAGCTTGTGTGTGTGTGGTAGGTTGTGTGTTTTGTAGATGGTGTGTGTGTGTGGTAGGTTGTATGTCTTGTAGCTGGTGTGTGTGTGGTAGGTTGTGTGTTTTGTAGATGGTGTGTGTGTGGTAGGTTGTGTGTCTTGTAGCTGGTGTGTGTGTTGTAGGTTGTGTGTTTTGTAGATGGTGTGTGTGTGGTAGGTTGTGTGTCTTGTAGCTGGTGTGTGTGTGGTAGGTTGTGTGTTTTGTAGATGGTGTGTATGTGGTAGGTTGTGTGTCTTGTAGCTGGTGTGTGTGTGGTAGGTTGTGTGTTTTGTAGATGGTGTGTGTGTGGTAGGTTGTGTGTCTTGTAGCTGGTGTGTGTGTGGTAGGTTGTATGTCTTGTAGCTGGTGTGTGTGTGGTAGGTTGTGTGTTTTGTAGATGGTGTGTGTGTGGTAGGTTGTGTGTCTTGTAGCTGGTGTGTGTGTTGTAGGTTGTGTGTTTTGTAGATGGTGTGTGTGTGGTAGGTTGTATGTCTTGTAGCTGGTGTGTGTGTGGTAGGTTGTGTGTTTTGTAGATGGTGTGTGTGTGGTAGGTTGTATGTCTTGTAGCTGGTGTGTGTGTGGTAGGTTGTGTTTTGTAGATGGTGTGTATGTGGTAGGTTGTGTGTCTTGTAGCTGGTGTGTGTGTGGTAGGTTGTGTGTTTTGTAGATGGTGTGTGTGTGGTAGGTTGTGTGTTTTGTAGATGGTGTGTGTGTGGTAGGTTGTATGTCTTGTAGCTGGTGTGTGTGTGGTAGGTTGTGTGTTTTGTAGATGGTGTGTGTGTGGTAGGTTGTGTGTCTTGTAGCTGGTGTGTGTGTTGTAGGTTGTGTGTTTTGTAGATGGTGTGTGTGTGGTAGGTTGTGTGTCTTGTAGCTGGTGTGTGTGTGGTAGGTTGTGTGTCTTGTAGCTGGTGTGTGTGTGGTAGGTTGTGTGTTTTGTAGATGGTGTGTATGTGGTAGGTTGTGTGTCTTGTAGCTGGTGTGTGTGTGGTAGGTTGTGTGTTTTGTAGATGGTGTGTGTGTGGTAGGTTGTATGTCTTGTAGCTGGTGTGTGTGTGGTAGGTTGTGTGTCTTGTAGCTGGTGTGTGTGTGGTAGGTTGTGTGTCTTGTAGCTGGTGTGTGTGTGGTAGGTCTTGTGTTTTGTAGATGGTGTGTGTGTGGTAGGTTGTGTGTTTTGTAGATGGTGTGTGTGTGGTAGGTTGTATGTCTTGTAGCTGGTGTGTGTGTGGTAGGTTGTATGTCTTGTAGCTGGTGTGTGTGTGGTAGGTTGTGTGTCTTGTAGCTGGTGTGTGTCCCATGGATGGATGAGTGTGTATCTAAATCTGCTCTGGCATGTCTCTTCTCCTGTGAGACTCAAGCTGTGATTTTGAATAAACTTTATTTCCTCCCTGTGTCATCAGTCTGTTTCCTGTGAGAACAGCTGTGGAGTCGTCATCCTGCAGCACTTCTGTGTTGTCGTGTTTCAGCATCAGATGAAGCCGGCGTGAACTGAGGACATGGAACTAACATCTGTTTACTTTTCAAAGCTTCTTTGATCAGGGGAGGATTTTGCAGCCGTCACTCTCAGCGCTTTTTATCGTCTCTACTTGATGTCATGACAATTTACAGACAGAAGAAACAAATTACTTTTTAATTGCTTTGTTTAAGCTTGTACAGAAGCTGAGTGCGTGTTTCCACATGGGTGATAGAGGGGAAAAATCAGGCTGCAGAGACAGCACTCAAACGACCAAAAAGTGGACCCAAGTCTAGAACACCTGAAACAAGCCATGGATGACGCCTAAATGTGGACTGGACCGACTCAAACTAAATACAGATGCAAAGAAAACCTCATAAACAACCCCGAACACTGAACTCAGCAAATCAGAAACTAGCTGACAGAAGAACGAAGATGTGGCTTCAGGGTCTGTTCGGCCGGCTGACTTCATCTCCAAGCATGAAAACTAAATGTCCCGGTAAGTTCATGTAGTACTCCGGCAGGTTCCTGTAGTACTCCAGCAGGTTCCTGTTGTCCCAGTATGTTCCTGTAGTAACCCGGCAGGGTTCTGTAATACTCCGGCAGGTTCCTGCAGTCCCAGCAGGTTCCTGTGATACTCCGGCAGGTTCCTGTAGTACCCCAGTAGATTCCTGAGGTCCTGGTACTTTTCTGTAGTAACCCGGCAGGTTCCTGTAGTACCCCAGTAGATTCCTGCAGTCCTGGCACATTCCTGAAGTCCCCACAGGTTCCTGAAGTCCCGGCAGGTTCCTGAAATCCCTGCAGGTTCCTGAAGTCCCGGCAGGTTCCTGAAATTTCTGCAGGTTCCTGAAGTCCCGGCAGGTTCCTGAAATTCCTGCAGGTTCCTGTAGTCCCGGAAGGTTCCCGAGGTCCCGGCAGGTTCCTGCAGTACCGGCAGGTTCCTGTAGTCCCGGTAGGTTCCCGAGGTCCCGGCAGGTTCCTGCAGTACCGGCAGGTTCCTGAGGTCCCTGCAGGTTCCTGCAGTACCCCAGCAGGTTCCTGTAATCCCGACAGGTTCCTGTAGTCCCGACAGGTTCCTGAAGTCCCAGCAGGTTCCTGTAGTCCGACAGGTTCCTGAAGTCCCGACAGGTTCCTGTAGTCCCCACAGGTTCCTGAAGACCCCACAGGTTCCTTAAGTCCTGAAAGGTTCCTGTAGTCCTCACAGGTTCCTGCAGTCCCGACAGGTTCCTGTAGTTCCAGCAGGTTCCTGCAGTCCCCACAGGTTCCTGTAGTCCCAGCAGGTTCCTGCAGTCCCCACAGGTTCCTGAAGTCCCCACAGGTTCCTGAAATCCCGACAGGTTCCTCAAGTCCCCGCAGGTTCCTGAAATCCCCGCAGGTTACTGAAATCCCGGCAGGTTCCTGAAGTCCCTGCAGGTTTCTGAAATCCCCGCAGGTTCCTGAAGTCCCCGCAGGTATCTGAAATCCCGACAGGTTCCTTAAGTCCCCACAGGTTCCTGAAATCCCGACAGGTTCCTCAAGTCCCCGCAGTTTCCTGAAATCCCCGCAGGTTCCTGAAATCCCGGCAGGTTCCTGAAGTCCCTGCAGGTTTCTGAAATCCCCGCAGGTTCCTGAAGTCCCCGCAGGTTCCTGAAATCCCCGCAGTTTCCTGAAGTCCCCGCAGGTTCCTGAAATCCCTGCAGGTTCCTGTAATCCCGGCAGGTTCCTGAAGTCCCGGCAAGTGCCTGAAGTCCCAGCAGTTCCTGTAGTCCCCGCAGGTTCATGAAGTCTCTGAAGGTTCCCGAAGTCCCGGCAGGTTCCCTGCAGTACCGTCAGTTTCCTGCAGTTCCAACAGGTTCCTGTAGCCCCCGCAGGTTCCTGTAGTCCTGGCAGGTTCCTGCAGTCCCGGCAGGTTCCTGAAGTCACGGCAGGTTCCTGAAGTCACTGCAGGTTCCTGTAGTCGCTGCAGGTTCCTGAAGTCACTGCAGGTTCCAGAAGTCACTGCAGGTTCCTGTAGTCCCGGCAGGTTTCTGTAGTCCCTGCAGGTTCCTGAAGTTCCTGCAGGTTCCTGAAATCATGGCAGGTTCCTGAAGTCCCCGCAGGTTCCTGTAGTCCCGGCAGGTTCCTGAAGTCCCTGCAGCTTCTAGCAGTTCAAACAGGTTCCTGTAGTCCCAGAAGGTTTCTAAAGTGCCGGCAGGTTCCTGAAATCCCCGCAGGTTCCTGAAGTCCCCGCAGGTTCCTGCAGTCCCAGCAGGTTCCTGTAGTCCCCGCAGGTTTCTGTAGTCCCCCGGCGGGTACCTGTAGTCCCTATAGGTTCCTGAGGTCCCTGCAGGTTCCTGCAGTACCCATGCAGGTTCCTGTAGTCCCCACAGGTTCCTGCAGTCCCGACAGGTTCCTGTAGTTCCAGCAGGTTCCTGCAGTCCCCACAGGTTCCTGAAGTCCCCACAGGTTCCTGAAATCCCGACAGGTTCCTGAAGTCCCCGCAGGTTCCTGAAATCCCTGCAGGATCCTGAAGTCACAGCAGGTTTCTGAGGTCCCTGCAGGTTCCTGCAGTACCCATGCAGGTTCCTGTAGTCCCGACAGGTTCCTGAAGTCCCGGCAGGTTCCTGTAGTCTGACAGGTTCCTGAAATCCCCGCAGGTTCCTGAAATCCCGGCAGGTTCCTGAAGTCCCCGCAGGTATCTGAAATCCCGACAGGTTCCTGAAGTCCCCACAGGTTCCCGAAATCCCGACAGGTTCCTGAAGTCCCCGCAGGTTCCTGAAATCCCCGCAGGTTCCTGAAGTCCCGACAGGTTCCTGCAGTCCGACAGGTTCCTGAAATCCCGACAGGTTCCTGAAGTCCCCGCAGGTTCCTGAAGACACCGCAGGTTCCTGAAATCCCGGCAGGTTCCTGAAGTCCCGACAGGTTCCTGTAGTCCGACAGGTTCCTGAAGTCCCGACAGGTTCCTGTAGTCCGACAGGTTCCTGAAGTCCCGGCAGGTTCCTGTAGTCCCCGCAGGTTCCTGAAGACACCGCAGGTTCCTGAAATCCCGGCAGGTTCCTGAAGTCCCCACGGGTTCCTGAAATCCCTGCAGGTTCCTGAAGTCCCTGCAGGTTACTGAAATCCCGACAGGTTCCTGAAGTCCCCGCAGGTTCCTGAAATCCCGACAGGTTCCTGAAGTCCCTGCAGGTTACTGAAATCCCGACAGGTTCCTGAAGTCCCCGCAGGTTCCTGAAATCCCGGCAGGTTCCTGAAGTTCCGGCAGTTCCTGTAGTCCCGGCAGGTTCCCTGCAGTACCAGCAGCTTCCTGCAGTTCCAACAGGTTCCTGTAGTCCCGGCAGGTTCCTGCAGTCCCGGCAGGTTCCTGTAGTCCCCGCAGGTTCCCGCAAGCCTAGCAGGTTCCTGAAGTCACTGCAGGTTCCTGAAGTCACTGCAGGTCCCTGCAGTCCTGCAGGTTCCTGAAGTCACTGCAGGTTCCTGCAGTCACTGCAGGTTCCTGCAGTCCCGGCAGGTTCCTGTAGTCCCGGTAGGTTTCTGTAGTTCCGGCAGGTTCCTGCAGTCCCGGCAGGTTCCTGAAATCCTGGCAGGTTCCTGAAATCCCTGCAGGTTCCTGTAGTCCCCGCAGGTTTCTGTAGTCCCGGCAGGTTCCTGAAGTCCCTGCAGCTTCTTGCAGTTCCAACAGGTTCCTGTAGTCCCAGAAGGTTTCTAAAGTGCCGGCAGGTTCCTGAAATCCCAGCAGGTTCCTGAAGTCCCCGCAGGTTCCTGCAGTCCCAGCAGGTTCCTGAAGTCCCGGCAGGTTCCTGAAGTCCCCGCAGGTTCCTGCAGTCCCAGCAGGTTCCTGAAGTCCCGGCAGGTTCCTGAAGTCCCCGCAGGTTTCTGTAGTCCCCGCAGGTTCCTGAAGTCCCTGAAGGTTTCTAAAGTGCCGGCAGGTTCCTGAAATCCCCGCAGGTTCCTGAAGTCCCGACAGGTTCCTGAAATCCCCGCAGGTTCCTGAAATCCCTGCAGGTTCCTGAAATCCCCGCAGGTTCCTGAAGTCACGGCAGGTTCCTGAAATCCCAGAAGGTTCCTGAAGTCCCCGCAGGTTCCTGTAGTCCCGGAAGGTTCCTGTAGTCCCCCCAGGTTCATTTAGTCCCGGCAGGTTCCTGCAGTCCCCGCAGGTTCCTGAAGTCCCGGCAGGTTCCTGCAGTCCCAGCAGGTTCCTGTAGTCCCTGCAGGTTTCTGTAGTCCCCGCAGGATCCTGAAGTCCCTGCAGCTTCTTGCAGTTGCACCAGGTTCCTGCAGTCCTCACAGGTTCTTGTAGTCCCTGCAGGTTTCTAAAGTGCCGGCAGGTTCCTGAAGTCCCGGCAGGTTCCTGTAGTCCTCGCAGGTTCATTAAGTCCCGGCAGGTTCCTGCAGTCCCCGCAGGTTCCTGCAGTCCTCACAGGTTCCTGAAGTCCCCGCAGGTTCCTGTAGTCCCCGCAGATTCATTAAGTCCCGGCAGGTTCCTGCAGTCCCCGCAGGTTCATTAAGTCCCAGAAGGTTCCTGTAGTCCCCGCAGGTTCATTAAGTCCCAGAAGGTTCCTGAAGTCCCGGCAGGTTCCTGCAGTTCCCACAGGTTTCTGTAGTCCCCGCAGGTTCCTGAAGTGCTGGCAGGTTCCTGCAGTCCTCACAGGTTCCTGTAGTCCCGGAAGGTTTCTAAAGTGCCGGCAGATTCCTGTAGTCCTCGCAGGTTCCTAAAGTCCCCGCAGGTTCCTGAAGTCCTGGCAGGTTCCTGTAGTCCCCGCAGGTTCCTGAAGTCCCCGCAGGTTCATAAAGTCCCCGCAGGTTCCTGAAGTCCCCGCAGGTTCCTGAAGTCCACGCAGGTTTATGAAGTCCACGCAGGTTCCTGTCGTCCCCGCAGGTTTATGAAGTCCACGCAGGTTCCTGTCGTCCCGGCAGGTTCATGAAGTCCCAGCAGGTTCCTGAAGTCCCGGCAGGTTCCTGAAGTTCCTGCAGGTTCCTGAAATCATGGCAGGTTCCTGAAATCCCTGCAGGTTCCTGTAGTCCCCGCAGGTTTCTGTAGTCCCGGCAGGTTCCTGAAGTCCCTGCAGCTTCTAGCAGTTCCAACAGGTTCCTGTAGTCCCAGAAGGTTTCTAAAGTGCCGGCAGGTTCCTGAAGTCCCCACAGGTTCATGAAGTCCCCGCAGGTTCCTGTAGTCCCCGCAGGTTCCTGTAGTCCCCGCAGGTTCCTGAAGTCCCCGCAGGTTTTTGAAGTCCCCGCAGGTTCCTGAAGTCCCTGCAGGTTCATGAAGTCCCCGCAGGTTCCTGTAGTCCCTGCAGGTTCATGAAGTCCCCGCAGGTTCCTGTAGTCCCCGCAGGTTCATGAGCTTGCACGTTCATGAAGTCCCCGCAGGTTCCTGAAGTCCCTGCAGGTTCCTGAAGTCCCCGCAGGTTCATGAGCTTGCAGGTTCATGAAGTCCCCGCAGGTTCATGAAGTCCCCGCAGGTTCCTGTCGTCCCCGCAGGTTCCTGTAGTCCCCGCAGGTTCCTGAAGTCCCCTCAGGTTCCTGTCGTCCCCGCAGGTTCATGAAGTCCCTGCAGGTTCCTGTCGTCCCCGCAGGTTCATGAAGTCCCCGCAGGTTTTGAAGTCCCCGCAGGTTCCTGAAGTCCCCGCAGGTTCCTGTCGTCCCCGCAGGTTCCTGAAGTCCCCGCAGGTTCCTGAAGTCCCCGCAGGTTCCTGAAGTCCCCGCAGGTTCATGAAGTCCCCGCAGGTTCATGAAGTCCCCGCAGGTTCCTGTAGTCCCCGCAGGTTTATGAGCTTGCAGGTTCATGAAGTCCCCGCAGGTTCATGAAGTCCCCGCAGGTTCCTGTCGTCCCCGCAGGTTCCTGTAGTCCCCGCAGGTTCCTGAGGTCCCCTCAGGTTCCTGTCGTCCCCGCAGGTTCATGAAGTCCCCGCAGGTTTTTGAAGTCCCCGCAGGTTCCTGAAGTCCCCGCAGGTTCCTGAAGTCCCCGCAGGTTCATGAAGTCCCCACAGGTTCCTGTAGTCCCCGCAGGTTCATGAAGTCCCCGCAGGTTCATGAAGTCCCCGCAGGTTCCTGAAGTCCCCGCAGGTTCCTGAAGTCCCCGCAGGTTCCTGTCGTCCCCGCAGGTTCCTGTAGTCCCCGCAGGTTCATGAAGTCCCCGCAGGTCCATAAAGTCCCGGCAGGTTCCTGTCGTCCCCGCAGGTTCATGAAGTCCCCGCAGGTTCCTGAGGTCCCCTCAGGTTCCTGTCGTCCCCGCAGGTTCATGAAGTCCCCGCAGGTTCCTGAGGTCCCCTCAGGTTCCTGTCGTCCCCGCAGGTTCCTGTAGTCCCCGCAGGTTCCTGAGGTCCCCTCAGGTTCCTGTCGTCCCCGCAGGTTCATGAAGTCCCCGCAGGTTCCTGAGGTCCCCTCAGGTTCCTGTCGTCCCCGCAGGTTCATGAAGTCCCCGCAGGTTCCTGAGGTCCCCTCAGGTTCCTGTCGTCCCCGCAGGTTCCTGTAGTCCCCGCAGGTTCCTGAAGTCCCCGCAGGTTCCTGAAGTCCCTGCAGGTTCCTGAAATCCCCGCAGGTTCCTGAAGTCACGGCAGGTTCCTGAAATTCCAGAAGGTTCCTGAAGTCCCCGCAGGTTCCTGTAGTCCCGGAAGGTTCCTGTAGTCCCCCCAGGTTCATTTAGTCCCGGCAGGTTCCTGCAGTCCCCGCAGGTTCCTGAAGTCCCGGCAGGTTCCTGCAGTCCCAGCAGGTTCCTGTAGTCCCTGCAGGTTTCTGTAGTCCCCGCAGGATCCTGAAGTCCCTGCAGCTTCTTGCAGTTGCACCAGGTTCCTGCAGTCCTCACAGGTTCTTGTAGTCCCTGCAGGTTTCTAAAGTGCCGGCAGGTTCCTGAAGTCCCGGCAGGTTCCTGTAGTCCTCGCAGGTTCCTGTAGTCCCGGAGGTTCCTGTAGTCCTCGCAGGTTCATTAAGTCCCGGCAGGTTCCTGCAGTCCCCGCAGGTTCCTGCAGTCCTCACAGGTTCCTGAAGTCCCCGCAGGTTCCTGTAGTCCCCGCAGATTCATTAAGTCCCGGCAGGTTCCTGCAGTCCCCGCAGGTTCATTAAGTCCCAGAAGGTTCCTGTAGTCCCCGCAGGTTCATTAAGTCCCAGAAGGTTCCTGAAGTCCCGGCAGGTTCCTGCAGTTCCCACAGGTTTCTGTAGTCCCTGCAGGTTCCTGAAGTGCTGGCAGGTTCCTGCAGTCCTCACAGGTTCCTGTAGTCCCGGAAGGTTTCTAAAGTGCCGGCAGATTCCTGTAGTCCTCGCAGGTTCCTAAAGTCCCTGCAGGTTCCTGAAGTCCTGGCAGGTTCCTGTAGTCCCCGCAGGTTCCTGAAGTCCCCGCAGGTTCCTGTAGTCCCGGCAGGATCCTGTAGTCCCCGCAGGTTCCTAAAGTCCCCGCAGGTTCCTGAAGTCCCCGCAGGTTCCTGAAGTCCCCGCAGGTTCCTGAAGTCCCTGCAGGTTCCTGAAGTCCCCGCAGGTTCATAAAGTCCCCGCAGGTTCCTGAAGTCCCCGCAGGTTCCTGAAGTCCACGCAGGTTTATGAAGTCCACGCAGGTTCCTGTAGTCCCCGCAGGTTTATGAAGTCCACGCAGGTTCCTGTCGTCCCGGCAGGTTCATGAAGTCCCAGCAGGTTCCTGAAGTCCCGGCAGGTTCCTGAAGTTCCTGCAGGTTCCTGAAATCATGGCAGGTTCCTGAAATCCCTGCAGGTTCCTGTAGTCCCCGCAGGTTTCTGTAGTCCCGGCAGGTTCCTGAAGTCCCTGCAGCTTCTAGCAGTTCCAACAGGTTCCTGTAGTCCCAGAAGGTTTCTAAAGTGCCGGCAGGTTCCTGAAATCCCGGCAGGTTCATGAAGTCCCCGCAGGTTCCTGTAGTCCCCGCAGGTTCCTGAAGTCCCCGCAGGTTTTTGAAGTCCCCGCAGGTTCCTGAAGTCCCTGCAGGTTCATGAAGTCCCCGCAGGTTCCTGTAGTCCCTGCAGGTTCATGAAGTCCCCGCAGGTTCATGAGCTTGCACGTTCATGAAGTCCCCGCAGGTTCCTGAAGTCCCTGCAGGTTCCTGAAGTCCCCGCAGGTTCATGAGCTTGCAGGTTCATGAAGTCCCCGCAGGTTCCTGAAGTCCCTGCAGGTTCCTGTAGTCCCTGCAGGTTCCTGTAGTCCCCGCAGGTTCCTGTAGTCCCTGCAGGTTCATGAAGTCCCCGCAGGTTCATGAGCTTGCACGTTCATGAAGTCCCCGCAGGTTCCTGAAGTCCCTGCAGGTTCCTGAAGTCCCCGCAGGTTCATGAGCTTGCAGGTTCCTGAAGTCCCTGCAGGTTCCTGTCGTCCCCGCAGGTTCATGAAGTCCCCGCAGGTTCCTGAAGTCCCTGCAGGTTCCTGTAGTCCCCGCAGGTTCATGAGCTTGCAGGTTCATGAAGTCCCCGCAGGTTCATGAAGTCCCCGCAGGTTCCTGTCGTCCCCGCAGGTTCCTGTAGTCCCCGCAGGTTCCTGAAGTCCCCTCAGGTTCCTGTCGTCCCCGCAGGTTCATGAAGTCCCTGCAGGTTCCTGTCGTCCCCGCAGGTTCATGAAGTCCCCGCAGGTTCCTGTAGTCCCCGCAGGTTCATGAAGTCCCCGCAGGTTTTTGAAGTCCCCGCAGGTTTTTGAAGTCCCCGCAGGTTCCTGTCGTCCCCGCAGGTTCCTGAAGTCCCCGCAGGTTCCTGAAGTCCCCGCAGGTTCCTGAAGTCCCCGCAGGTTCATGAAGTCCCCGCAGGTTCATGAAGTCCCCGCAGGTTCCTGTAGTCCCCGCAGGTTTATGAGCTTGCAGGTTCATGAAGTCCCCGCAGGTTCATGAAGTCCCCGCGGGTTCCTGTCGTCCCCGCAGGTTCCTGTAGTCCCCGCAGGTTCCTGAGGTCCCCTCAGGTTCCTGTCGTCCCGTGGGTTCATGAAGTCCCCGCAGGTTTTTGAAGTCCCCGCAGGTTCCTGAAGTCCCCGCAGGTTCCTGAAGTCCCGCAGGTTCCTGAAGTCCCCCGCGGGTTCATGAAGTCCCCACAGGTTCCTGTAGTCCCCGCAGGTTCATGAAGTCCCCGCAGGTTCATGAAGTCCCCGCAGGTTCATGAAGTCCCCGCAGGTTCCCGAAGTCCCCTCAGGTTCCTGTCGTCCCCGCAGGTTCATGAAGTCCCCACAGGTTCCTGTAGTCCCCGCAGGTTCATGAAGTCCCCGCAGGTTCATGAAGTCCCCGCAGGTTCATGAAGTCCCCGCAGGTTCCCGAAGTCCCCTCAGGTTCCTGTCGTCCCCGCAGGTTCCTGTAGTCCCCGCAGGTTCATGAGCTTGCAGGTTCATGAAGTCCCCGCAGGTCCATAAAGTCCCGGCAGGTTCCTGTCGTCCCCGCAGGTTCATGAAGTCCCCGCAGGTTCCTGAGGTCCCCTCAGGTTCCTGTCGTCCCCGCAGGTTCATGAAGTCCCCGCAGGTTCCTGAGGTCCCCTCAGGTTCCTGTCGTCCCCGCAGGTTCCTGTAGTCCCCGCAGGTTCCTGAGGTCCCCTCAGGTTCCTGTCGTCCCCGCAGGTTCCTGAAGTCCCCGCAGGTTCCTGAAGTCACCGCAGGTTCCTGAAGTCCCCTCAGGTTCCTGTCATCCCCGCAGGTTCCTGAAGTCACCGCAGGTTCCTGAAGTCCCCTCAGGTTCCTGTAGTCCCCGCAGGTTCATGAAGTCCCCGCAGGTCCATAAAGTCCCGGCAGGTTCCCGACCTCCCACAAGGTTCCACCCCAGCATGCAACAGGAACTTGACCAAGACCTGAAGCAGAACCAGAACCTGAACCAGTTTCTGATCAGGTCTTTTGCTGAGACTGAGTCAGGATATGGACCAGAACCAGAATCCGGTCTAACTAAAAACCTGAGGATCCTGAAACCCTCAGCCAGGCCAAGGCCAGAACTGGATCACAAGGAAAACCCTGGACCAGGTTCAGAACCAGAACCTGAACTAGGACCTGAACCAGAACCAGAACTAGAACCTGAACCAGGACCTGAACCAGAACCTGAAACAGGACCAGAACCTGAATATGAACCAGACCTAGAACCAGAACCAGGACCAGAACCTGAACCAGGACCTGGACGAGAAACAGAACAAAGTCAGGACCATGACTAGACCCTGAACCAGAACTAGAATCAGAAACAGGATCAGAACTACTCCTTAACCAGACCCAGAACCAGGACCTGAATTAGAACCAGGACCAGAACAAGTTTCTGATCAGGTTTTGTGCTGAGAATGAGTCAGAATCTGGACCAGAACCAGGATCCGGTCTAACAAAAAACCTGCAGCTCCTGAAACCCTGAGTCGGGCCAAGGTCAGAACTGGATCACAAGGAAAACCCCGGACATGGACCGGGACCGGGTCCAGACAGGTGAACCGGGTCGTACCTGTGTGCGCAGCGGCTCTCCTCGTTCCAGGACGCTGAGGACCGGGATCTCCAGGACCGAGGACAGGAGGTCCAGATGCAGGAGCTCGTCCCGGTTCTGGGGGAAGGCGAGGACGGCGTGGACTCCGTGGACCACCACGCCCTGACACACGCACCGGAGCAGCGAGTCCGGGTCCGCCGCGACCAGCTGCCGGGACACCAGTTCCAGACTCAGGTTGTAGCTGGCACGGTCCGGGTCGGGTCCGGGTCGGGTCTCGGCTCAGCGCGGCCACCGCGCGCGCTTCAGCGCCGCCTGGACCTGAATGCGAGCCGCACGTTGCGCCGGCACGAGCGCGCCGACGCGCAGCGTGTGTCCGATCTGGCCCAGGAGGCGGCAGGGGGCGCAAGGAGGCGGCGGGGGGCGCAAGGAGGCGGCAGGGGGGCGAGAGGAGGACCTGGACGGTCCAGACCAGGAGGAACCAGGAGGTGAACGACATCCCGCCGCGCTGTCAGCACTGCTCTGCCGCTCCTGCTGCGCGGCGGGGGGTGGGGGTGGGGGGGTGGGGGGGGTTGTCAGGAGGAGGGAGAAAGTGAGGAAGGAGAGAGAGAAGGAGGTGAAGGGAAGAGGAGGGGAGGGGAGGGGGGGGGGGGGGCAAAGTTTTTCTCAATCTCATCAGATGAACATGACCTGATCTGTCTCCATCGGTCTCTGTCCTCATGTCTTCCTCCATCTGTGTCTGTCCCCAGGTCTGTCTCTGTCCTCATGTCTGTCTCCGTCCTCACGTCTGTCTCCGTCTGTCTCTGTCCTCATGTCTGTCTCCGTCCTCACGTCTATCTCCATCTGTCTCTGTCCTCACGTCTGTCTCCATCTGTCTCTGTCCTCATGTCTGTCTCCGTCCTCACGTCTGTCTCCGTCTGTCTCTGTCCTCATGTCTGTCTCCGTCCTAACGTCTGTCTATGTCCTCATGTCTGTCTCCGTCCTCATGTCTGTCTCCGTCCTAACATCTGTCTCCGTCTGTCTATGTCCTCATGTCTGTCTCCGTCTGTCTCTGTCCTCATGTCTGTCTCCATCTGTCTCTGTCCTCACGTCTGTCTCCGTCCTCACATCTCCATCTGTCTCTGTCCTCATGTCTGTCTCTGTCTACGAGGGTTTCTGAGGAGAATCGTTTTGACCTGATTCGTCTCCCTGAACATCAAAGCTGCTGTTATGTAACTGCGACAGCAGCAGGAAATATTCTGTCTGATCCTCAGAAACCAGCTGCTGTCATCGTCCTGGAGACCCGGGTCAGCTGGTCCTGGAGACCCGGGTCAGCTGGTCCTGGAGACCCGGGTCAGCCGGTCCTGGAGACCCGGGACAGCTGGTCCTGGAGACCCGGGTCAGCTGGTCCTGGAGACCCGGGTCAGCTGGTCCTGAAGAACAGGGTCAGCTGGTCCTGGAGACCCGGGTCAGCTGGTCCTGAAGAACAGGGTCAGCTGGTCCTGGAGACCCGGGTCAGCTGGTCCTGGAGACCCGGGTCAGCCGGTCCTGGAGACCCGGGTCAGCCGGTCCTGGAGACCCGGGTCAGCTGGTCCTGAAGACCCGGGTCAGCTGGTCCTGGAGACCCGGGTCAGCTGGTCCTGAAGAACAGGGTCAGCTGGTCCTGGAGACCCGGGTCAGCTGGTCCTGGAGACCCGGGTCAGCTGGTCCTGGAGACCCGGGTCAGCCGGTCCTGGAGACCCGGGTCAGCTGGTCCTGGAGACCCGGGTCAGCTGGTCCTGGAGACTCAGACTGGAACCTGGACTGTTTCCAGACCTCCTTGTCTCTGTGTTTTTATGGGGACATTCTGTGGAGGGACGGCAGGCGAACAAAAACCCTGAGACGGATTCTGGCATGTTTACGTGTTTGTTTATTGATTTACTCTCGCTGAAATAAAAACGTTGAAGATGAAACCTAAAACATTCCAGATCAGTATTCTGGCTCCTATTCCAGAAACTTGACACATGCAAGACGTGGGGACAGGGGTCCATCGTTGTCTCGGTGGACGTGGAACATGCGTCCTGCGTGGTCGTTGGTTTACGTCCACAAACCTAAAACTGGTATCTAGGACCAGATACGGGACTCAGTTCTCATCTGTTTACATGTGACATCACCGTAGAAAGACCACCGCACCCGTTTCCGTCACAGAAACGGATCCAGACCAGATCCTGGACTTAGGTTTGGTCTTCATTCGTGTTGCTACTCAGCTTTCACACTTTTTTACGTAGACAGGTGGTCCGGGCGAGGTGGAGGATATGTCCCAGATTGGCCTAGTCCAGATCTGTTCAGACCTGGTCCAGGTCACCTGATCCAGATCTGGGAGGACAAAGTCACCGGGTTTATCCATCATCCATCCAAAGTCAACTTTATTGTCCAATGTGTCAGACGTCCAACGTGGAGCTACAGTCCTCTCAAAGCCACGATGCAGATAATAAAATATGATAAATTATAAGAGAGAAATATAAAAATGCAGGAATCTGCTGAGAAAACCCAGAAATCTGAACATGAAACCAAAGTTTAAATCTGCTGCAGCAGGATGAGGTGCAGACTCCGTACCACACGGTGATGCTGCAGCAGGATGAGGTGCAGACTCCGTACCACACGGTGATGCTGCAGCAGGATGAGGCGCAGACTCCGTACCACACGGTGATGCTGCAGCAGGATGAGGCGCAGACTCCGTACCACACGGTGATGCTGCAGCAGGATGAGGTGCAGACTCCGTACCACACGGTGATGCTGCAGCAGGATGAGGTGATGCTGCAGCAGGATGAGGTACAGACTCCGTACCACACGGTGATGCTGCAGCAGGATGAGGTACAGACTCCGTACCACACGGTGATGCTGCAGCAGGATGAGGTGATGCTGCAGCAGGATGAGGTACAGACTCCGTACCACACGGTGATGCTGCAGCAAGATGAGGTACAGACTCCGTACCACACGGTGATACTGCAGCAGGATGAGGTGCAGACTCCGTACCACACGGTGATGCTGCAGCAGGATGAGGTGCAGACTCCGTACCACACGGTGATGCTGCAGCAGGATGAGGTGCAGACTCCGTACCACACGGTGATGCTGCAGCAGGATGAGGTGCAGACTCCGTACCACACGGTGATACTGCAGCAGGATGAGGTGCAGACTCCGTACCACACAGTGATGCTGCAGCAGGATGAGGTGCAGACTCCGTACCACACGGTGATGCTGCAGCAGGATGAGGTGATGCTGCAGCAGGATGAGGTACAGACTCCGTACCACACGGTGATGCTGCAGCAGGATGAGGTGATGCTGCAGCAGGATGAGGTGCAGACTCCGTACCACACGGTGATGCTGCAGCAGGATGAGGTACAGACTCTGTACCACACGGTGATGCTGCAGCAGGATGCGGTGCAGACTCCGTACCACACGGTGATGCTGCAGCAGGATGAGGTGCAGACTCCGTACCACACCGTGATGCTGCAGCAGGATGAGGTGCAGACTCCGTACCACACCGTGATACTGCAGCAGGATGAGGTGCAGACTCCGTACCACACGGTGATACTGCAGCAGGATGAGGTGATGCTGCAGCAGGATGAGGTGATGCTGCAGCAGGATGAGGTACAGACTCCGTACCACACCGTGATGCTGCAGCAGGATGAGGTGCAGACTCCGTACCACACCGTGATACTGCAGCAGGATGAGGTGCAGACTCCGTACCACACGGTGATGCTGCAGCAGGATGAGGTGATGCTGCAGCAGGATGAGGTACAGACTCCGTACCACACGGTGATGCTGCAGCAGGATGAGGTGCAGACTCCGTACCACACGGTGATGCTGCAGCAGGATGAGGTGATGCTGCAGCAGGATGAGGTGCAGACTCCGTACCACACGGTGATGCTGCAGCAGGATGAGGTACAGACTCTGTACCACACGGTGATGCTGCAGCAGGATGCGGTGCAGACTCCGTACCACACAGTGATGCTGCAGCAGGATGAGGTACAGACTCCGTACCACACGGTGATGCTGCAGCAGGATGAGGTGCAGACTCCGTACCACACCGTGATGCTGCAGCAGGATGAGGTGCAGACTCCGTACCACACCGTGATGCTGCAGCAGGATGAGGTGCAGACTCCGTACCACACGGTGATGCTGCAGCAGGATGCGGTGCAGACTCCGTACCACACGGTGATGCTGCAGCAGGATGAGGTGCAGACTCCGTACCACACGGTGATGCTGCAGCAGGATGAGGTGCAGACTCCGTACCACACGGTGATGCTGCAGCAGGATGAGGGACAGACTCCGTACCACACGGTGATGCTGCAGGATGAGGTGCAGACTCCGTACCACACGGTGATGCTGCAGCAGGATGAGGTGCAGACTCCGTACCACACGGTGATGCTGCAGCAGGATGAGGTGCAGACTCCGTACCACACGGTGATGCTGCAGCAGGATGAGGTGCAGACTCCGTACCACACGGTGATGCTGCAGCAGGATGAGGTGCAGACTCCGTACCACACGGTGATGCTGCAGCAGGATGAGGTGCAGACTCCGTACCACACGGTGATGCTGCAGCAGGATGAGGCGCAGACTCCGTACCACACGGTGATACTGCAGCAGGATGAGGCGCAGACTCCGTACCACACGGTGATACTGCAGCAGGATGAGGTGCAGACTCCGTACCACACGGTGATGCTGCAGCAGGATGAGGTGCAGACTCCGTACCACACGGTGATGTTGCAGCAGGATGAGGTGCAGACTCCGTACCACATGGTGATGCTGCAGCAGGATGAGGTGCAGACTCCGTACCACACGGTGATGCTGCAGCAGGATGAGGTGCAGACTCCGTACCACACGGTGATGCTGCAGCAGGATGAGGTGCAGACTCCGTACCACACGGTGATGCTGCAGCAGGATGAGGTGCAGACTCCGTACCACACGGTGATACTGCAGCAGGATGAGGTGCAGACTCCGTACCACACCGTGATGCTGCAGCAGGATGAGGTACAGACTCCGTACCACACGGTGATGCTGCAGCAGGATGAGGTACAGACTCCGTACCACACGGTGATGCTGCAGGATGAGGTACAGACTCCGTACCACACGGTGATGCTGCAGGATGAGGTACAGACTCCGTACCACACGGTGATGCTGCAGCAGGATGAGGTGCAGACTCCGTACCACACGGTGATGCTGCTGGTCAGGATGCTCTCCATGGCGCCCCTGTGGAAGCAGTGCATGATGGGGGGCAGTTTCTGCAGGAAGTAGAGTCTCTTGTAGAGGCTTTCTTGGCCTGGGACGTGGTGTTGGGGTCCCAGGACAGGTCTTGGGAGATGTGGACACCCAGGAACTTGTTGCTGCATAGCTCCACCTCAGCACCGTTGATGATCAGTGGAGCTGCTGGACAGGCCATCTCTAAAGTCCAGCACCATCTCCTTCATCTTCTCCACGTTCAGATGGAGATGCTTGTTCTTGCACCACGTGAGCAGGCGGATCACCTCACTGCTGTAGTTTGTCTCATCGTTGATCAGACCCACCGCGGTCGTGTTGTCTGCAAATTTAATGAAGAGGTTGGAGCTGAATGTTGGAGTGCAGTCGTGGGTCAGCAGAGTGAAGAGGAGGGGGCTCAGCACGTATCCTTGGGGGCCCCCGTGTTCAGTGTGTTGGTGCTGGAGGTGTTGCTGCCGACCCAAACTGCCTGTGGTCTCCCCGTCAGGAAGTCCAGCAGCCAGTTGCAGAGGGAGGTGTTGAACCAGTTTGACGATGAGCTGCTGGGGGGGGGGGGGGGGGGGTGTGTTGAATGATGAGCTGAAGTCCATGAACAGCATTCTGACATGTGAGTCCTTGAACTCCAGGTGGGTGGGGCTGAGTGGAGGGCGATGAAGATGGCATTATCGGTCGAGCGGTTGGACCGATATGCAAACTAGGGGTCCAAAGTCGGGGAGGGGGGACCTGATGTGGTGCATGGCGAGCCCATGGAAACACTTCATAATGATGGGGGTGAGTGCGACGGGGCGGTAGTCGTTGTGGCAGGTGGGGGGACGACTTCAAGTTACTGGGATGATGGTGGGGGCTTTCCTGGCGTTGATCCTCCTGAGTGTTCTCCTCACGCTGTCTGAGTGCTGTCGTCTGCCTCAATGCAAGCAAAGAAGTCATGCAGCTGGTTCAGCAGGGAGGGGGAGTTGTCGCAGGTCTGTGGGAGGGCTTTTAGTCCATGATGGTCTGGATGCCCCCCACAGGTTCCTGGAGTCTCTGCTGTCCCTGAAGCGGTTGGCAATCCCTCCTGGAGTGCTGTCTCCTGGCCTCTTTGATCCCCCATGACAGGTTTGCCCGGGCTGTCCTCAGCCCCCCCCCCCCCGCATCGTCCACGCACCTCCTCGTGTAGCCCATGACGGTCTCGGTGTTCTCCTGGAGGTCTACGATGTCGTCGTTAGTGGCTGCATATCTGAACATGATCCAGTCGTGGTGGAGAAACAGTCCTGGAGAGCCTCTGATGATCTCCTGGCCACACCCGGATCTCCTCCTTGGCTGGTTTAGTCACCTTAAGCAGCGGTCTGTATGCAGGGATTAGCATAACAGTGGAGTGGTCTGAGGCTCCGGGGGGGCTTTGTAGGCTCCCTTCTGAGTGGTGTAAACATTGTCCAGGATGTTGCTACTTCTTATAGGAAAGCTGACAGGTCCATGTAAATGTGGAAACACCCTCTTGGGGGTGGCATGGTTGAAGCCCCCAGCCAGGATGAGGAAGGCATCGGGGGGGGCTGTTAGCTGCTCACTGATGAGCTGGTGGAGTTCGTTCAGTGCCTCACTCCTGTTGTTGGTGGAGCTGGGAGGGACAAAGACGGCTGCTAGCAGGATAGCAGAACATTCCCTGGGGAGGTAGAATGATGATCATTCACTCCCCCAGTGGTGAACAGTGTCTGCAAACCACCACAGCATCGCGGCACCAGGTATCGTTAATGTAAACACACAGTCCCCTGCCGTGAGTACCCCCCCACCCCCTCAACGAGCGCCCTGTCTGCCCGTAAGCATGTTAGCATGTTCCATCCATCGATTAATTCATGTTGAAAAAAGTCAAACTGATGCAGGAAGTTCTTCAAAAACAAGTTTATTTAGAAAACAACATGTTTATGTTTGTGTTCATGTTTATGTTTGTGTTCATGTTTATGTTTATGTTTGTGTTCATGTTCATGTTCGTGTTCATGTTTATGTTTATGTTTATGTTTGTGTTCATGTTTATGTTCATGCTTATGTTTGTGTTCATGTTTATGTTTATGTTTATGTTTGTGTTCATGTTTATGTTTATGTTTATGTTTATGTTTATGTTTGTGTTCATGTTTATGTTCATGTTTATGTTTGTGTTCATGTTCATGTGGGTTTGGTGAGCAGCTGCGTGGAGAACTCGTACAAATCTTTATTGACTTTCTTCAGAGTCTGAACTTCTTCTTCCAGCTCTGCAATCCGAACCTTTGTGTTGTCCCCGTCGCCAAACACCGACTGCAAAAAACAGACAGACATAAGATGTTGGACAGTTGTGGCTCAGATCTCAGTACATAAACAAGATCTCCTGTTGCAGGGGACCAGAATCAACCCGCCACCTCAGTGTGGACCAGGCCAGACCCAGCAGTCTCCAGGGTGACCGGAAGCCTCACAGCCAATCATAGCTGCTTGCGTCCTACCCGGAGTTGATGCTCTGGGCCGTGTGATTTGTTGTTGTTTGGGGTGGGTCCTGTTGCTTGTGTGTTTGTTACTGCTCTGTATGTTTTTCCCGTTTCGGACCGATTCCACGCCCCGCTCCTCTGGCCTGTTTGCAGCTCCGCCCGCATTAATCGGTGGGGTTTAAAAGCCGGTGTGTGTGGCCGCTAGGCTGCCTCGTCTCAGGCTGTGTCGGCCTGCATGGATCCTTCACACCTTCATCACTCATCCACATCGCACCCACTTAAGCCCCGTTTCCACCAGTGGGTCTGGGTCGGGTCGGGCCGGATCGGTCCACGTTTTTTTGCATCTCCACAGATAAAAACTGGGACGGGTACCCTCATATCGGACCCGACCCGGCCTACTTTTTTGGCACCCTTTGGTAGGGGTACTGACCTAACCGATCCGGACCAAAGAGGCGGAGCTAACACAGCAATACATTGATTTGTTAAAAAACCTCACTTCCCTCGTGACCAAGCGTAAAAACAAAGCCGGGTGACTCCTTTTGTTTCTGTCATGTGTGGCGCAGTGTTTTGGTTAAACGGCGTTGCACAGCGATGATGTCACGCGATCACGTAGCAGCGCTGTCCAGGGCCTCCAGAATAAGGGTACAGGTTGCTGTGGGGACGCAGCGTGAAATCAGCACATCCGTACCAAAACCCACCCGATCCGGCCTGGCCCGACCTGACCCGACCCAGACCTGCGGGTGGAAACGGGGCTTTACTTAAATAAATGCTGTTAAAGCGTTAAGTTTGGTGTCGTCTCCCCTCTCTTTGATGCCATCCCTGAGCCCGATGGTAACAAATGGGGGCTCGTCCGGGATTTTTGCGTGCGGCAGGTGTTTGGTAAGGCTCTGTGGTTTGTTTGGTTAAGTTTGGCCGCAGTGTTTACCGTGATTCTTTGTATGAGCGCGTTGTGTATTTTATGAATGAGGCTGTTCACGCGTTTGATTCTTGCAGTGTTGTTTTTGGCAGCTGAGTTTTAGTCTTAGTCTTTCTGACGAAAATGCTTATTAGTCATATTTTAGTCATTTCTGTATCTGATGGTTTTAGTCTAGTTTTGTCAGGTAGGCTATATTTTTTTAAAAAGCAAAGAAAAACTGGCCACTAATGAGACCATGCTACCGGTTACATTTGAGCAAATAGGTTTGTATATGAAAACAGAAATAAACACGATGTTCCATTGCAAGTGGAAAATTGAACTTAAAGTTAACTTAAGTTTAACTTTAAACTTAAACTCTACTAACCCAGCAGTTAATGGTGAGGGAGTGCATTGCGTTGTCTTGTATTATAATCATGTGGCACCTGAAAGTTTAATTTTGTTGTTTTATTATATTGTGTATCTTTTCTTTACCTGCCAAGGGACTGCTGATGCTAATTAGCTTGCTAATTACAATTCAACATGTTGCTATATGTTCATTAATATGTACTGTCCCTGTCAAATAAAAAAGTTTGAAGATAGAATAAATTTTAAAGCTGCTCATAAAAGTACTGAATGCAAAAACGTTTTTGACACACAAACCATCAATTTATTGCAAAATTAAGGTAAAATATAGGGCTGCAAATATCTTAAATTACAAACCATTTGGGAGTTGAAACAGCCGGCTCTTTAGGAACCGACTCAAAAGAGCCGACTCTTTAGGAACCGACTCAAGAGAGCCTACTCTTTGGGAACCGACTCAAAAGAGCCTACTCTTTGGGAACCGACTCAAAAGAGCCGGCTCTTAGGGAACCGACTCAAAAGAGCCGGCTCTTTAGGAACCGACTCAAGAGAGCCTACTCTTTGGGAACCGAATCAAAAGAGCCGACTCTTTGGGAACCGAATCAAAAGAGCCGGCTCTTTAGGAACCGACTCAAGAGAGCCGGCTCTTTAGGAACCGACTCAAAAGAGCCGGCTCTTTAGGAACCGACTCAAAAGAGCCGGCTCTTTAGGAACCGACTCAAAAGAGCCGGCTCTTAGGGAACCGACTCAAAAGAGCCGGCTCTTAGGGAACCGACTCAAAAGAGCCGGCTCTTAGGGAACCGAATCAAAAGAGCCGGCTCTTAGGGAACCGAATCAAAAGAGCCGGCTCTTTAGGAACCGACTCAAGAGAGCCTACTCTTTGGGAACAAACTCAAAAGAGCCGGCTCTTTGGGAACAGACTCAAAAGAGCCGGCTCTTTGTGAACCGACTCAAAAGAGCCGGCTCTTTGGGAACCGACTCAAATGAGCCGGCTCTTTGGGAACCGACTCAAATGAGCCGGCTCTTTGGGAACCGACTCAAAAGAGCCGGCTCTTTGGGAACCGACTCAAAAGAGCCGGCTCTTTGGGAACCGACTCAAAAGAGCCGGCTCTTTGGGAACCGACTCAAAAGAGCCGGCTCTTTGGGAACCGACTCAAAAGAGCCGGCTCTTTGGGAACAGACTCAAAAGAGCGGACTCTTTGGGAACCGAATCAAAAGAGCCGACTCTTTAGGAACCGACTCAAGAGAGCCTACTCTTTGGGAACCGACTCAAAAGAGCCGACTTTAGGAACCGACTCAAAAGAGCCAGCTCTTTAGGAACCGACTCAAAAGAGCCGGCTCTTTGGGAACCGACTCAAAAGAGCCGGCTCTTTAGGAGCCGACTCAAAAGAGCCGACTCTTTGGGAACCGAATCAAAAAGACCGGCTCTTTGGGAACCGACTCAAAAGAGCCGACTCTTTGGGAACCGAATCAAAAAGACCGGCTCTTTAGGAACCGACTCAAAAGAGACGACTCTTTGGGAACCGAATCAAAAAGACCGGCTCTCTGAAAAGAGAAGAACTTCCCACCGTTTGAACGGCGCAGCCAAGCCGCTGCATGTCTGACCGCAGGTGTTCACCAGAGTCCCTCAGCAGTTCAGATACCCGACGGTAACATGCAAAAACGCTGTTTAGCAGATAGAAATGACAAAGATTCATATCATGGTTAAGGTGTGGGCGGATATTTATGTAGTTCGGGCGGGTGGCGGTGAGAATATGTTTCTTTTTCGTTGGACAGACGCGTTTTAAACATCAAACGTTGGGATCGTTTCCAGATCAGGCAGAGACAGAGGCACTGCAGGTAATGGGAACAGGAACACTGTTACAACCACGGATGATGATCTTTTATGCTGGAATCTCTGAATCACATAGATAAAGCCCCTACGTGGCAAAATGACAGAGACTGCTGTGAATTTAAGATATTAATGTGCGACATGCGCGTCAGGTTTGACGGGAAGAGCCGCGGTTCGCGGGTCTCAGTTCGGGCGGATGCGAGTAAGGATGCAACTACTTTTTAACTTTTGACAGACAGATGAATGCAGAATAGGCGACATTTCCTGCATTATGAACGTCTGACAGACCAGAGATTCACATTTTCGTCCAGTCTCGTCTCGTCAACGAAAATTTACACACGTCCCGTCATGTTTTAGTCATCAAAGAGACACATTTAGCTCGTCATCGTGTCGTCATCGTCATGAAAAAAGGGGGCGTCAACGAAATGATTTCGTCATTGTTAACGAAAACACTGGATTCGTGTGTCGGGTGGTGTAGTCCCCGTGACGTCATTTACCTTAAAGGCTATGGGTTTGTTTCCGTTTTTGGGGAGACACTGCGTTGACTACTGCCGCGTTGCACATAGGAGTGAGAGGGCGGTTTTGTTTGTCCATGGCGTTAGTCGTCAGTCAGCTGTTGCTGTTTGGAGGCTGTTTTGGTAAGTGATTTGCTTGTGTTGCGTGCTGGTTGTTGACCGGTGGGAATTTCCTTGTAGGTTATAGGCGACTTTCTCACCAGGGGATTGTCTGCTGGGGGTTTTTAGGGACGGAGGCAAGGCGGGTTGTAGCGTCCTCTTACCCTTTTTCCTTTCATCGGCTTGGGGTGTGTTCAGGGCTGTTCGCAGCCACTGTGAGTAACGCTGTCAATCCCACCACCACGCTTCCAGAAGACTAGGGAGGAGTTAGTTTAGGGATTTTTCTGTGAAGGTAGCGGGGTTCCTCACCGGTGCTGCAGTGTGTTTGAATTTTGCGTCACTTAAGTGTCTGTAGTCTCCGGGATAATTAGCAGGCTATTTAGTATCTATTTGTCTGTTTTGCCATGGACAAAGTTGTTGAAAGGTTTGTGGAATCTCCTAGTTTAAGTGGGTTGGACGTTTCCTCCAAACAACAATTGGTTTCGATTGGAGCGCATTATAATGTGGAAGTAGGTGATTTGAGGAAGAACTTGGATTATATAAAAGGAAATTTAAAAGCAGGATTGTTTGAGAAAGGAATATTATCAGAGAAAAGTGAGGTTTAGTGAAGTTCTAACTTATGATCAAAAAAAGGAGTTGCTAATGTTAGAAATGGAGAAAGAAAAGATAGCTATGGAGCAGATGAGGCTAACCCTTGAGAGAGTGAAAGTTTAGCTGGAGCAGGAGAGGTTAAAACTGGCTAACCAATCGAGCTCACAGAGAGGGTTTGATGTGGTGTCTAATTTACGGCTTATTCCAAAGTTTGATGAGAGTGATCCTGATACGTTTTTTTTCACTTTTTGAGTGGGTAGCTAATTCTAGAGATTGGCCTGAGACTGATCGGGTTGTTACGTTGCAGTCAGTCCTTACTGGAGGGCTCAAGCGGCATATTCTGCTCTGAGTGAACGTGACAGTATGGTGTACAAAACTGTCAAAAAAGCTGTGCTAACTGCTTATGAGTTGGTTCCGGAAGCCTATAGGCAGCGTTTTCGGTCATGGAGGAAAGCTGACAAGCAGTCTTATGTTGAGTTTGCCAAGGATTTGTGTAAACATTTCAACAGGTGGTGTTCTGCTTTCGAAGTTTCTTCCTATGAGGAGCTTTGTGATCTGGTAGTATTGGAACAGCTTATTGATTGTGTTCCACCTGCGGTCGCCACTCACATAATTGAGAGGGGAAAGCTTTCTTTGTCTGAGGCAGCCATTATAGCTGATGAATATGTTTTGGCGCACAAAGGAAAAAAAATAAGGTAAACTACATCACAGATTTTGTTACTGCTAAACCAGTTGGTCATTCAAAGGGTCCCAGGTTTGAGTCTCCTAGACTGAATCGTTTTTCTAAGTCAAGTTCTGATCAGCTTTGCAATTACTGTCATGAAAGAGGTCACTGGAAGAGTGAATGTCCTGTTCTCAGAAGTAAGGGTCATTTTGGTGCTAAACATATAAAACCTGCTGTGTTCACTGCATTGGCCAGGGGGCCGCGATCAGCAGCTTCTGATGCCAAAGCTACGTCTTGTTCTGGTTTTGAAGCTTTCATTTCAGATGGTTTTGTGTCTCTTGGTGGTGACTGCTGTAGAGTCCCAGTGAAGATTCTAAGAGATACAGGAGCTACTGATTGGTTTATTAGAGCTTCAGTGTTGCCATTTTCAGAGGAGACTGACACAGGTGATTGTGTCATAGTCAGAGGTGTCAGCTTGGTTCCGCTGAGCGCTCCTCTGCACAGAGTTTTTCTGTCGTGTGGTCTTGTTGAGGGAGATGTCCCCATCGCAGTTAGACCAGCTCTACCACTAGAGGGCGTGGATGTGATTTTGGGTAACGACTTGGCTGGTACCAGGGTTTGGGCTTCTGAACGTCCTGTTAAAATTTCAGCTCCAGTAAAGGAACAGGATGTTTGTGAGCAGGAATTCCCTGAAGTGTTTACAGCTTGTGCTGTTACCAGGGCCATGTCAAAGGCCAAGTCAGACATTTCTATTAAATCTTGTGATTTCAGACTTGATTTAAACTTACCTGAGACATTTTCCATCTCCCAGCAGGAGTTTGTTGCGGAACAGAAGGCGGATGCATCTTTGGGTGAACTGTTTGACCGGGTGCAGCCCGCTCAGGATGCGAAAAGTTAAGCATCTGGGTATTTTCTACAGGACGAGGTACTGGTAAGAAAGTGGACTCCTCAAGGGGCTGACTTCATGGGAACTCCAGTTGTTCAGATAGTTGTCCCTACCAAACTCAGGAGTAAGGTCTTAGCTTGTTCTCACGATCAAACGGGTCATTTAGGAGTTATGAAAACTTATCATCATATTCTCCATTATTTCTTTTGGCCACGTTTAAAACGTGATGTTGCACTTTATATTAAGACCTGCCATATATGCCAAGTTGCGAGCAAATCAAATCAGTCCATAAGACCTGCGCCACTTCATCCCATACCTGCAGTTAAAAATCCTTTTGAACATCTGGGTGACATCTCACATGGGTTTTGGTTTAAGAAACGCTCCTGCAACGTTTCAGCGTTTGATGAATCGCGGTGTAACTGGTCTGAAGGGTTGTGCCGTTTATTTAGACGATGTTGTTGTGTACAGTGACACTTGGGATGACCACTTAAGTCAGCTTCGTGCCTTGTTTGACCGTTTAGCTCAAGGTAATCTAACTTTAAACCTGGCTAAATGTGATTTTGCTAAGGCCACAGTTACTTATTTGGGTAAGGTGGTTGGGCAGGGTCAAGTTAAGTCTGTGCTGGCTAAAGTTACGGCAGTTTCTCAGTTCCCTGTCCCGTCCACCAAGAAAGAGCTCATGAGATTTTTGGGTCTCGTGGGTTACTATCGGTGTTTCTGTCGCAACTTTCCAAGTGTTGTTGCACCTTTAACTGACTTGCTTAAGTCCAAGTCTAAGTTCATTTGGTCCGAGTTATGTCAGCAAGCTTTTGACAAAGTTAAAACCCTTCTCTGTTCAGCCCATGTTGCTCGCTCCACGGTTCGATCAGCCATTTAAGCTGCATGTTGATGCCAGTGGGAGATGGAGCTGTGCTTTTACAGACTGATGAGCAGGGTGTTGACCGCCCTGTGAGCTTCTTCTCTAAGAAGTTCACCTCTTACCAACTGAACTATTCAGTTATAGAGAAGGAGGCGCTTGCTCTTATTCTCCCTTCTCCTCCTCTTAAATTGCTCCTAGGCGCCACGGTTGCTGAGGTTGGTGTTGGTGGACTGGGCGGTTGGTGTTGGACTACTCTGGGCTGGACATCATCTTGTGTGTGGGGTACTGCTACCATTGTTCTGGACTTTTGAGGGCCCTGTAAGGGTCCTTTTTTTTGTGGAGGGGGGTGTCACGGCTCTGGGCCGTGTGATTTGTTGTTGTTTGGGGTGGGTCCTGTTGCTTGTGTGTTTGTTACTGCTCTGTATGTTTTTCCTGTTTAGGACCGATTCCACGCCCCACTCCTCTGGCTTGTTTGCAACTCCGCCCGCATTAATCAGTGGGGTTTAAAAGCTGGTGTGTGTGGCCGCTAGGCTGGCTCGTCTCTCTTTGAAAAGGTTCTGTGCTTCTAGAAACGCTTCAGTTTGCTGTCAGTCATCAAGTTTGCCAAACAAACCCAGCTGTGGCCGCCAAAGGAAAAACACCCGCTGAGAAATCTTCAACTGATGGAAGATCAGAGGGGACAAAGTTAGATGGATTAGGACCAGAGCACAGCTGGATTAGAACTGGAGCTGAGCCGGAATACAACCAGAGCTCAGCAGGATTAGAACCAGAGCTGAGCTGGATTAGAACCGGAGCAGAGCCTGTATAGATCTGGAGCTGCGCCAGATTAGAACCGAAACTGAGCAGGATTAGAACCATAGCTGAGCTGGAATAGAACCAGAGCTGAGCCGGATTAGAACCGGAGATGAGCAGGATTAGAACCATAGCTGAGCTGGAATAGAACCAGAGCTGAGCAGGATGAGAACTGAAGCTGAGCCGGAATAGAGTCGGAGCTCAGGAAGTTTAGAACCAGAGCTCAGCAGGATGAGAACCGGACAAGAACCGGAACACAGCCAGATTAGAACCGGAGCTCAGCAGGATTAGAACCGGAACACAGCAGGATTAGAACCAGAACACAGCCTGATTAGAATCGGAGCTCTGCAGGATTAGAACCGGAACACAGCCGGATTAGAATCGGAGCTCTGCAGGATTAGAACCGGAACACAGCCGGATTAGAACCAGAACACAGCCTGATTAGAATCGGAGCTCTGCAGGATTAGAACCGGAACACAGCCGGATTAGAACCAGAACACAGCCGGATTAGAACTGGAGCTGAGCCGGTATAGAACCAGAGCTAGGCCTGATTCGAACCAAAGCTGAGCCAGAATAGAACTGGAGCTCAGCAGGATTAGAACCAGAGCTGAGCAGGATTAGAACTGGAGCTCACCAGGATTAGAACCAGAGCTCAGCGGAATGAGAACCAGACCACAGCGGAATTAAAAACTGAACGCAGCCGGATTAGAACTGGAACACAGCTGGATTAAACCCAGAGCTCAGCAGGATAAGCAATGGAGCACAGCCAGATAAGAACCGGAGCTCATCAGGATTAAAACCGGAACACAGCCTGATAAGAACTGGAGCTCAGCAGGATTAGAACCGTAAAACGGCCGGATAAGAACCGGAGCTCATCAGGATTAAAACTGGAACACAGCCTGATAAGAACTGGAGCTCAGCAGGATTAGAACCGTAAAACGGCCGGATAAGAACCCTAGCTCAGCAGGATTAGAACCGGCACACAGCCAGATTAGAACTGGAGCTTAGCAAGATTAGAACCAGAGCACAGCCAGATAAGAACCGGAGCTCAGCAGGATTAGTACTGGAACACAGCTAGATTAGAACCTCAACACAGCCTGATTAGAACCAGAGGTCAGCAGGATAAGAACCGTAGCTGAGCAGGATTATAACTGGAGCTCAGCAGGATTAGAAATGCACCTCAGCAGGATGAGAACCGGCCCACAGCCAGATTAGAACCGGAACACAGCCGGATAAGAACTGGAGCTCAGCAGGATTAGAACCGGAACACAGCCGGATAAGAACTGGAGCTCAGCAGGATTAGAACCGGAACACAGCCGGATTAGAACCGGAGCTCAGCAGGATTAGAACCGGCACACAGCCGGATTAGAACCGGAACACAGCCGGATAAGAACTGGAGCTCAGCAGGATTAGAACCGGAACACAGCCGGATTAGAACTGGAGCTCAGCAGGATTAGAAACGCACCTCAGCAGGATGAGAACCGGCCCACAGCCAGATTAGAACCGGAACACAGCCAGATAAGAACTGGAGCTCAGCAGGATTAGAACCGGAACACAGCCGGATTAGAACTGGAGCTCAGCAGGATTAGAAACGCACCTCAGCAGGATGAGAACCGGCCCACAGCCAGATTAGAACCGGAACACAGCCAGATAAGAACTGGAGCTCAGCAGGATAAGAACCGGAACACAGCCGGATGAGAACAGGAACACAGCCGGATTAGAACCAGAGCTCAGCAGGATTAGACCCGGAACACAGCTAGATTAGAACTGGAACGCGACAGGATTAGAACTGGAACACAGCTAAATTAGAACCGGAGTTGAGCTGGATTAGAACAGGAACACAGCCATATTAGAACTGGAGGTCAGCAGGACTAGAACCGGAACACAGCCGGATTAGATCCACAACACAGCCTGATTAGAACCGGAGCTTAACAGGATTAGAAATGGCACACAGCCAGATTAGAATCAGAACACAGCCTGATTAGAACCGGAGCTCAGCAAGATGAGAACCGGAACATAGCCAGATAAGAACCAGACCACAGCTGGATTAGAACCAGAACACAGCCGGATTAAAACCGGAGCTCAGCAGGATTAGAACCGGAACATAGCCAGATTAGAACCGGAACACAGCTAGATTAGAACCGGAACACGACAGGATTAGAACTGGAACACAGCTAAATTAGAACCGGAGTTGAGCTGGATTAGAACAGGAACACAGCCGGATTAGAACCGGAACACAGCCATATTAGAACTGGAGGTCAGCAGGACTAGAACCCGAACACAGCCGGATTAGAACCACAACACAGCCTGATTAGAACCGGAGCTCAGCAAGATGAGAACCGGAACATAGCCAGATAAGAACCAGACCACAGCTGGATTAGAACCAGAACACAGCCGGATTAAAACCGGAGCTCAGCAGGATTAGAACCGGAACACAGCCTGATCAGAACCGGAACACAGCCGGATTAGAACCGAGCTCAGCAGGATTAGAACCGGAACACAGCCTGATTAGAAGTGGAGTTCAGCAGGATTAGAACCGGAGCACAGCCGGATTAGAACTGGAGCACAGCCAGATTAGAACTGGAGCACAGCCGGATTAGAACCGGAACACAGCTGGATTAGAACTGGAACACGACAGGATTCGAATCGAGGTCGAGCTGGATTAGAACTGGAACACGGCAGGATTCGAATCGGAGTTGAGCTGGATTGGAACTGGAACGCGGCAGGATTAGAACCGGAGCACAGCCGGATTAGAACCGGAGTTGAGCAGGATTAGAACCGGAACACAGCTAGATTAGAATTGTAGCTCAGCTGGATTAGAACCGGAACACAGCCAGATTAGAACCGGCACACAGCTAGATTAGAAGCAGAACACAGCCAGATTAGAACCAGAACACGGTAGGACTAGGATCGGAACACAGCCGGATACGAACTGTAACACAGCCGGATTAGAACCGGCACACAGCTAGATTAGAAGCAGAACACAGCCAGATTAGAACCAGAACACGATAGGACTAGGATCGGAACACAGCCGGATACGAACTGTAACACAGCCGGATTAGAACCAGAGCTCAGCAGGATAAGAAATGGAGCACAGCCGGATTAGAACCTGAGCTCATCAGCATTAGAACCGGAACACAGCCGGATTAGTACTAGAGCCCAGCAGGATTAGAACTGAAACACAGCCGGATTAGAAGTGGAGTTCAGCCAGATTAGAACCGGAGCACAGCCAGATTAGAACCGGAACACAGCCGGATTAGAACCGGAGTTCAGCAGGATTAGAACCGGAACACAGCTAGATTAGAATTGAAGCTCAGCTGGATTAGAACCGGAACACAGCCGGATTAGAACTGGAGTTGAGCTTGATTAGAACCAGAACACAGCTGGATTAGAACTGGAACACGACAGGATTCGAATCGGAGTTGAGCTGGATTAGAACTGGAACACGGCAGGACTAGAACTGGAGCACAGCCGGATTAGAACCGGAGTTGAGCAGGATTAGAACCGGAACACAGCTAGATTAGAAGCAGAACACAGCTAGATTAGAACCAGAACACGGTAGGACTAGGACCGGAGCACAGCCAGATTAGAACTGGAGTTTAGCTGGATCAGAACCGGAACACAGCTGGATTAGAACCGGAGCACAGCCGGATTAGAACCGGAGTTGAGCTGGATTAGAACTGGAACACAGCTGGATTAGAACCGGAACAAGGCAGGAGTAGAACCGGAGCACAGCTGGATTAGAACTGGAGTTTAGCTGGATTAGAACCAAAACACAGCTCAATAGAATCAAAGCTCAGCAGGATTAGAACCGGAGTTGAGCAGGATTCGAACCGGAACACAGCTAGATTAGAATTGAAGCTCAGCAGGATTAGAACCGGAACACAGCTGGATTAGAACCGGAGCTCAGCAGGATTAGAACCAGCACACAGCCGGATTAGAACCGGCACACAGCTAGATTAGAAGCAGAACACAGCCAGATTAGAACCAGAACACAGTAGGACTAGGACCGGAACACAGCCGGATTAGAACTGGAACACAGCCGGATTAGAACCTGAGCTCATCAGCATTAGAACCGGAACATAGCCTGATTAGAACCGGAACACAGCTGGATTAGAACCGGAGCTCAGCAGGATTAGAACCGCAACGCAGCCGGATTAGAACTGGAGCTGAGCAGGATTAGAACCAGTACACAGTTGGATTAGAACTGGAACACGGCAGGATTAGAACCGGAGCACATCCGGATTAGAACCGGAGTTGAGTTGGATTAGAACTGGAACACAGCTGGATTAGAACTGGACCAAGGCAGGATTAGAACCGGAGCACAGCCGGATTATAATTGGAGTTTAGCTGGATTAGAATCGAAGCTCAGCAGGATTAGACCCGGAGCACAGCCAGATTAGAACCGGAGTTAAGCTGGATTAGAACTGGAACAAGGCAGGATTAGAACCGGAGCACAGCCGGATTAGAACTGGAGTTTAGCTGGTTCAGAACCGGAACACAGCTGGATTAGAACCGGAGCACAGCCGGATTAGAACCGGAGTTGAGCTGGATTAGAACTGGAGTTTAGCTGGATTAGAACCGGAACAAGGCAGGATTAGAACCGGAGCACAGCTGGATTAGAACTGGAGTTTAGCTGGATTAGAACCAAAACACAGCTGGATTAGAATCAAAGCTCAGCAGGATTTGAACCGGAGTTGAGCAGGATTCGAACCGGAACACAGCTAGATTAGAATTGAAGCTCAGCAGGATTAGAACCGGAACACAGCTGGATTAGAACCGGAGCTCAGCAGGATTAGAACCAGCACACAGCCGGATTAGAACCGGCACACAGCTAGATTAGAAGCAGAACACAGCCAGATTAGAACCAGAACACGGTAGGACTAGGACCGGAACACAGCCGGATTAGAACTGGAACACAGCCGGATTAGAACTGGAGCTGAGCAGGATTAGAACCAGTACACAGTTGGATTAGAACTGGAACACGACAGGATTCGAATCGGAGTTGAGCTGAATTAGAACTGGAACACGGCAGGATTAGAACCGGAGCACATCCGGATTAGAACCGGAGTTGAGCTGGATTAGAACTGGAACACAGCTGGATTAGAACCGGACCAAGGCAGGATTAGAACCGGAGCACAGCCAGATTATAATTGGAGTTTAGCTGGATTAGAATCGGAACACAGCCGGATTAGAACCGGAGTCGAGCTGGAATAGAACCGGACCATAGCTGGATTAGAACTGGATCACAGCCGGATTAGAACTGGACCACAGCTAGGGCTCAGCAGGAACATCAGAGCCCTTTAGCTGTCCAGTTTCCTTGACAGGTTTTTCAGTAAGATTTTCCAACTGTTGACTCTGAAATGGTTTCTTTGAAAAGGAGTCGTTAGTGAAGCTCGTTGTAGACGTTTTCGTGTCACCCCCATACTTCCTAAATCCCCCCCCCCCCACCTTGTCGGTCACGGCGTTCATCAGGATGTGCAGCCTCTCAGCTTTCTGCAGGTACGTCTCCTCCTCCTCCTGAAATGAAAATGACATTTGTTTCTGCTCTCTCCTTTCCTCCCGTGATATCATCACCATTTTATCATTAATGTCTAAACAGCCAATCAGAAAGGCCGATGACCTGCGTGTGCAGTCCTGGCCGGACGCAGACGTCGGCAGAGTCTCCACCACCACCGTCAGAGGCGTTCAGGTGTCGGCTGAAGCGCGGCAGAGGAACGGCGGGCCGACTGTCGGGCAGGAACATGTTTGCTGGAGCCGCCATGATGACGGCGTTGGTCACGGGACCTGAACACACACACACGCACGCACACGCACACACACACACACATACAGACACACGCACACACACACACACACACACACATACAGACACACACCCACACACCCACACACACACACACACAGACACACACAGACACACACACACACACGCACCCACACGCACACACACACACACACACATACAGACACACACCCACACACCCACACACACACCCGCACCCACACACACACACGCACACACACACACACACACACAGACACACGCACACACATACAGACACATGCACACACACACACACACACCCACACACACACACACACACACACACACACACCCACACACACACACACACACACACACATACAGACACACACCCACACACACACACACACCCCACACACACACACACACACACACATACACACACCCACACACACACACACACACACACACACACGTGATGATGTCACTGTAGGTGATCATGATGGATCCGTGATCAGGATCCATCATGATCACCATCCATGATCCTGATCAGGATCCTGATCGTTTCCACTGAGCTTCCACACCCCTGCAGTCGGTACATTTGGCTCCGTGTAAACGGGGCTGCTGCTGAGGTACCGTTGAGCAAAATAGGAAATGGAAAAAATTCAAAGTTCTCCAGAACAACTGGACCAGTAAGGACCAGAATGGTGACATCACAAGAGGGCGGAGCTTACCTTTGTGAGCGAGGCAGCGGACGCTTTGCTTACTCTGAATGTCCCAGAGCCGGGCGGTCTCATCGTGGGACCCCGAGAGGAGCAGAGTCCCGTCCATGGACACAGACAGGCAGGTCACCATGTTCCTGACGAGAGGCCAGAAGACCAGAATCTGGATCAGCGAGGACACAGGGTTTCCCACACATAGACTGGTCTGTGGTGCAGAGCCACAGGACCAGGTCCACATAAGCCATGAACCCCTACTGTCCCCCACATGTCCCGTATCTGTCCCACAGTTTGAGACACTGAAAGGTTGTGTGTCCAAACCCCTTTTCCACTTAGCCGGTTCAGAGCCGGGGCCTGAGAAAAACTGGTTCTTCCACCGCCTCAGCACCGGCTCCTGGCTCCCAAAACTGGTTCCAGTCCTGGCACCACTTCGTTGCTGGGCCAGAGTGAATAACCGGTTCATGTAGCTCCCGTCAGGGGCGGGGTTACCAGGACAACGCAGGAGTGTTTCCAGCCAGCGGAGCAATGCTTAAAAAAAAGACTAAACGGATCCAAGGAAGAGACCCGATGTTTCAGACTCAGAGGCCGTACTCACATAAGCAGCAACAGAAAAATCTGACTGGCTGGAAGTCGGTGACGCTGCGCCGAGCTTCACCATGCCGCTGCAAAACCTCAGCAAACCCACAGATCATGTCCCCACACATTTAGTCAAAGTTTTAGGCTCCTCCTGTTCAAGCCGGAGGACCTGCCAGGCCTGCAGGACAGACCTGTAGACCTGTGTGAGACCAGACAGATCTGTGGACCCCTGGAGGACCCGCCAGGCCTGCAGGACAGACCTGTAGACCTGTGTGAGACCAGACAGATCTGTGGACCCCCTGAAGGACCCGCCAGGCCTGCAGGACAGACCTGTAGACCTGTGTGAGACCAGACAGATCTGTGGACCCCTGAAGGACCCGCCAGGCCTGCAGGACAGACCTGTAGACCTGTGTGAGACCAGACAGATCTGTGGACCCCTGGAGGACCTGCCAGGCCTGCAGGACAGACGGGTAGACCTGTGTGAGACCAGACAGATCTGTGGACCCCTGGAGGGACCTGCCAGGCCTGCAGGACAGACCTGTAGACCTGTGTGAGACCAGACAGATCTGTGGACCCCTGGAGGACCCACCAGGCCTGCAGGACAGACGGGTAGACCTGTGTGAGACCAGACAGATCTGTGGACCCATAGAGGACCCGCCAGGCCTGCAGGACAGACCTGTAGACCTGTGTGAGACCAGACAGATCTGTGGACCCCTGGAGGACCTGCCAGGCCTGCAGGACAGACCTGTAGACCTGTGTGAGACCAGACAGCTCTGTGGACCCCTGGAGGACCCGCCAGGCCTGCAGGACAGACCTGTAGACCTGTGTGAGACCAGACAGATCTGTGGACCCCTGAAGGACCCGCCAGGCCTGCAGGACAGACCTGTAGACCTGTGTGAGACCAGACAGATCTGTGGACCCCTGGAGGACCCGCCAGGCCTGCAGGAAAGACCTGTAGACCTGTGTGAGACCAGACAGATCTGTGGACCCCTGGAGGACCCGCCAGGCCTGCAGGAAAGACCTGTAGACCTGTGTGAGACCAGACAGATCTGTGGACCCCTGGAGGACCCGCCAGGCCTGCAGGACAGACAGCCGCGGCAGGATGAAGCAACAGAGCAGTCTCTGAGCAACCAGTGTCGTCCATACCAAAAAAAGTCCACCACTGTCCTCTGGACTTCCTCTAATAAACCCCTTGGAGGAGGCAACACTGTCATCCGGTGCCCTTCCCCCATAGGAAAGCTGAGGCAGCAGCCATTTCCACTGGGACAGTCGGGTACACACTCTCCATAATGCACTCCCAATTTTTTTCATGGAACTCTGATGATCCCCAAAAAATGCCCAAAATTTAAATTCCCTGGCTCACCCAGCTGGGACCGCCAGGTAACAGGTACCTGGTTAGTCCATTGACCAACTCGTAAAGCTGTACTTTTATCCCACTTTTGCTGAGGATGCTTTCCCATACAAGAGCAGCAACCGACTCACCCACTCAAAGTCCCTCTGATTTCTGATAAACACACTGATGTCATCTGCATATGCAGACACCACCAAAGGTGGACGATCAGACGGCCCTGGAAGCAAAACCCCTCATAGCTTGGCTCGCAGTTTATTTAAAAGTAGTTCAATCACCATTGAATAAAGCTGCCCCGAAATGGGACATCCCTGCCTGATCCCCCTCTCAACTTGAATTGCGCAGCTCAAACCTCCTCCCACCTTAACTAGACAGAACGCTTCCCTGTACAATAAACGTAACAATGAAACAAAACCATCTCCCACACCGAAAGCTGTCAAGGTAGAGAAAAGAAAAAAGTGATCAACACGGTCGAAGGCCTTTTCCTGGTCTGAGGAGACAATCCCAACATCAATGCTGTACAGTTTACAAAGGTCTATTAAGTCTCTCATAAGAAACAAATTGTCCATAATAGACCCGTCCAGCACACAGTATGACTGGTCCCTGAGGATGATCAGGATTGACAATAATTTATAGTCTGTGCAGAGCAGAGCCACCGGTCTCCAGTTTCTGAGAAGAGTCAAGTCCCCGTTCTTAGGTAGCAAAGAAAGAACTGCAAACCGACACGACGCTGGTAGAAGACCTGTACTTGTGCACTCCTGAAGCACTTCCAACAGGTCCGCCCCCACGTGCTTCCAAAAATGCTTCCAAAAGTCCGCAGGCAATCCGTCCAACCCCGGAGCCCTACCAGGAGCCATCTGACCCACAGCAGCAGCTAATTCCTCCATGGAGATGTCGGCATCCAGGACAGTTCTGCCAGCAGCACTCAGGTGAGGAAGCCCCCCTAACAACCATCCACACAGTCTGTATTACAATCCTCCTGCCTGAAGAGGGCACCATAATAATCCACAGCATGTTAGGAAGGAAGGAAGGAAGGAAGGAAGGAAGGAAGGAAGGAAGGAAGGAAGGAAGGAAGGAAGGAAGAAAGAAAGAAAGAAAGAAAGAAAGAAAGAAAGAAAGAAAGAAAGAAAGAAAGAAAGAAAGAAAGAAAGAAAGAAAGAAAGAAAGAAAGAAAGAAAGAAAGAAAGAAAGAAAGAAAGAAAGAAAGAAAGAAAGAAAGAAAGAAAGAAAGAAAGAAAGAAAGAAAGAAAGAAAGAAAGAAAGAAAGAAAGAAAGAAAGAAAGAAAGAAAGAAAGAAAGAAAGAAAGAAAGAAAGAAAGAAAGAAAGAAAGAAAGAAAGAAAGAAAGAAAGAAAGAAAGAAAGAAAGAAAAGAAAGAAAGAAAAAGAAAGAAAGAAAGAAAGAAAGAAAGAAAGAAAGAAAGAAAGAAAGAAAGAAAGAAAGAAAGAAAGAAAGAAAGAAAAGAAAGTTATAAATAAGTAAATAAAAAAGAAAATGCACGGTTCCATATTAGTTTTTTTTTTGTTTTTACAATGTAGCTGAAGGAATAAGCAGAAAGAAAGTCGTCACAAGACAGCTGTGAAGTCTGCAGTTGCTAGGCAACGGGACTGGAGCACTCTGGGAAATTCTAGTTGGCTAGGATGTCCCATTTCTGCAGCTACCGTTGCAGGAGGCTTCGGAGTGTGCGGACTATGTCACCTATGCAGCCTGCAACATGAGACAGCTGACGTTTACTTTCCTGACACCAAGAAAGTGCAGAAACAGGATGGTTGAGTTTTTAGTTAAAGCTCACATCGAGCGACAAACGCAGGCTTCTTGCCCCATGTTGATGACAACCTGGTGGAGTAGAAATGGAAAGGTCCAGATCAGCATGTTGAGGCAGGGCAGAAGCCTGCGGTGAGCTACCAGCCTGCTGTCCCACCACTGCCAGCAGAGGTACAGAGCTTGGGGTTACCCTTCCAGAGAAAGGAGGAAGCCAGACGGGTGCACCGACTGTACCATGGCTAAACATTTGTTTGAGGATGAAGCTGTTAGTGTCCATACATCGTAACAGAATATTGCTCCAAGGTTATGCGCAACATCCCAGTATCATTCAGAGAAGCTGTAGCCTCAGACAGATCAACAGAGTGGGCAAATGCAATGGAGAAAACAACACTGCCTGAGGGATTAAAAAGCGGTGGGGGTAGATGAGTGTACGCCACTAAAACTGATGTAGATGGGACTAAGACATACTGTATAAGGCCTGATATGTTGCAAAGGGTTACAGTCAAGAGACAGGAATAGACTTTGAGGAGACGTTTTCTCCTACAGCCAACTTGACAAGTGTTAGAGTGCTGAAGCTGAAAGCAGTTCAGGAGAACCTGACCTGCATCAAATGGACGTAAGAACGGCTTATTTGAATGCAACAATAGATTGGTGCCACATAAATCTCAGAGGGGTATGAGGTGAAATCTCAGTCAAATGAGCAGCTGGTGTACAGTGGTATGCAAAGGTTTGGGCACCCCTGATCATTTACATGATTTTCCTTTATAAATTATTGGTTGTTTGGATTGACAGTTTCAGTTAAATATATCATAAAGCAGATGAACACAGTGATGTTTGAGAAGTGAAATGAAGTTTATAAGATTTGCAGAAGGTTTACAATAATCATTCAAACAAAACTAAGCAGGTGCATAAATTTGGGCATTACGTCATTTTATTGATTTAGATACCTTTAGCACTAATATTTATTGGAAATATTTACAGACCACCTTCAGCTCCTAAACTAGACTCTGTAAAGAATATTATTTCTACTCTTTCTTCATTAGGCAGCTGTAAAGAAATTATTTTGATGGGGGACTTCAATATAAATTGGAAGGAACCTTCTTCACTGGATGAGTGTCATCTGTTCAATGGTGCTAATTTGACTCAGCTTATTAAAGATCTTACCAGAGTTACTCAAAATGCTGAAACTCTCTTGGACTGGGTGTTGAGCAACCATCCTCACAGAATAAGTAAAGCTGCTGTTCTTTTAGACTGTTTTAGTTATCATTCTATTGTTTATTGTATTTGGAAAATTTATACACCACGCCTACCTCCAAAATATATCAGCGTAAGGGAAACTAAATCTTTTAATTGTGAATTGTTTAGGTATGATGTGCAACAATAATAATAATAAATAATAATAATGGATTAGATTTATATCGCACTTTTTTTTCCTATCCAGGAACTCAAAGCGCTCACAGTAGGTCCATTATTCATTCACTCCTCATACATACGTGGTGATGGTAAGCTACGTATGTAGCCACAGCTGCCCTGGGGCAGACTGACGGAAGCGTGGCTGCCATTTCGCGCCTACGGCCCCTCCCACCACCACTGGAACATTCACACACATTCATACAAGGCAAGGGGGGTTAAGTGTCTTGCCCAAGGACACAACAACATATGGCTGGGAGATCGGGATTCGAATCACTGATCCTCCGATCATTGGCTGACCTGCTCTACCACCTGAGCCACTGTCGCCCCAAATAAGCTGGTATGGGCTAGGGTTAATACCATCCATAGATTTAGGATGGGTTTTTTATTCTGAATTCCTGAGAGTTTTGGATAAACATGCTCCCAGGACCACTATTCAGGTAAAAGGCAATCATTTACCCTGGGTGAATGGTGAGCTTATTAGTCTTTATAAGTAAAGGGATAGAGCATGGGACAAATGCAGACGAACTAAACTTCCTGGTGACCGGGATGAGTATAAGCAGTTAAGAAAGTACTGCACAACACAAACAAGAAATGCAAGGTCTAATTACTACAGGAACAGTTTATCAAATAACTTTACTAACCCCTCAGAGAACATGGCGACCGGTCGTAATGGAAGCAGTTTAGGAGGTGGATGAAGGAGGAAAGTTTGTGGGAAAAGTCATCGGTGACAGACAGACACGATCGATCGAAGACACAATGGAAACACAGCAGCAAAGTGCAGCAGCTGAAAGTGAAGTAAGTCTACAGCACGCGGTTGTTTCCCGCAGGGGGGGGGGGGTAGCGTGCGCACCTAAGCTGCGGTAGAGGGAGGAGGGAGAGAGGGGAGAGAGGGAGGGGTAGAGGAGACGTTTCTGCTCTCTGTTTCTGTCAAATATTGTGCTGTAAAACAAACTTGTGGTTTATTCAGCTAGTAAATAATTATTTTGCCTCCAAAACTCTTTTCTCAGTGTTATATTTGTTGTTTCATAGAAGTAAACAGCTGTTCAGATGATGAAGGTGTCACTAAAGTAAACAAATATTGGCATCAAAGACACTTTTCCACTTTAAGTGGACCTCAGCATTCAAAGCTCGTTTTCTCTGCTTTTTGGTCAGAAACAGGTATTTTCGCTACAACAAAGCCATGTTCTACTGCAGATTACTAAAGAATGGAAAAAGCTAGAAACAAATGTTTTGTTTCTGATAAAAGAGGAGAGTCTAAGCTTTCCTTTGGTACATTCAGTGTTTGCATTGGCATAGTACACAATATTCTGTGGATCTCCCAAAATCAGTGAAAATGCTTAAAAATCCTGGCAATATGGAGCTCTGCTTGGAAAAGGTCTGGCAGTCAATGAGTTAATATGCCCTGTCATCATTTTTTCATTTTCTGTACCCAGTTCAGGGTCGCGGGTGTTGCTGGAGCCTATCCCAGCTATTATCAGGCGAGAGGCGGGGTTCACCCTGGACAGGTCGCCAGTCTGTCACAGGGCCGACACAAAGAGACAGACAACCATTCACGCTCACATTCACACCTAGGGGCAATTTAGAGTGATCAATTAACCTATCATGCATGTCTGTGGATGGTGGGAGGAAGCCGGAGTACCCGGAGAGAACCCACGCATACACGGGGAGAACATGCAAACTCCACACAGGAAGGCCACCCGAACCCCCTCCCCAGCCGGGAATCGAGCCAGCGACCTTCTTACTGTGAGGCTGCGGTGCTAACCACCACGCCGCCGTGCAGCCCCTTAATATGCACTGTAAATTGTAATATTGGTTTTAATAGAATCTATCTAGTTGGCAGGACTTAACTTTAACTTAGTTGTTAGTAATACTTATTTTAAATAAGTTGTAAGAACTTTGGAGGGCAACATGTTAGATAACTTAATTTACTTAAGTTGAATCAGCTTTATTAAAATGAGTACAGGGAAATCAGGGATGGTGAGGGAGCAGGTTTCCCACAATGCAGTTCACTTCTTTTAACAATAAATTGGATATAATTCACAAATAAGGGATTTATAAATGATGTTGGTAGTGTCATGTGACTGCTCTCAATTTGTTTGTTTATTCCTGTACTTAACATTTACTATCATGCAGGTGCTGCACCACGACAGAAATGTATGTGGTCTGACATTAGTTGTAGCTAAAACCCCCATGGATCAAGTTCTTGCAACATAGTAAGAACATTTTGAGTTCATCATGTACTTTAAGTAAGATAAACTTGAAGTCATCATGCTGGTAAAAAAATGAACAAAAGATGGTGTGAAACATCTCATCTAATTTACGAGAAATTAATCCCATCAAGTTTCTTACCCAGCATCGTTCATGTACAGCTTAATCAAATTTATTTAGTTCAGAAAAGTTCTACAAACTTAAACTATTTTAGTTTATTCAACTTAATCACCCCTATTACAGAATACTTAATTTTTTTGAGGCAGAAAGTTTGCATATTTTTTTTAAGTAAAGCCAACTCATTAGAATTGACAGTGTGTCTGTTAATCATGATGTCTCCAATGACCCTGCTATCATTCCCAACGCCTTTAGTTTGCATTTTTCTCAAACATCACAGGTTCAGTCCTCGCTTCTCCCTCCTGTCTCGGTGGTTAACCCCCAGTATACCAGCAATACATTGTCCTTGAGATCAGTTAGCTCGACTGAAGTTCAACAGGTCATTAGTAAGCTTTCCTCTAGTAGTGACCCTGGACCTGATGGCATTGAGACTAAGTTCATTAAAATAGCTTCACATGTGTTATCATCCCCTTTAGCAGAACTTTTCAATATGTCTTCAGTTACCTGCGTTCTTCCCCAGGCCTGGAAATGCACAAAAGTAATTCCTTTACATAAAGGAGGTCATGCTCAAAATATGAATAATTATAGACCATTTTCAGTTATTAACTGCATTGTAAAATGTTTTCAGAAAATTGTTTTTAATCAATTGTCTGATCAGCTTTTTTGCAATAATATATTATCTCAATGCCAATCAGGTTTCAGAAAACATTTCTCAACCACATCAGCACTATTAAAATTTACGAATGACATTTTCTCTAACTGGAACAATAATAAGTCTACAGGAGCTATCTTTATAGATCTAACTAAAGCCTTTGACCTGGTTGACCACCATCTGCTTTTAGATAAATTGCACTCTGTTGGTCACTCTAGATTCTTTGGTTTAATTCTTATCTTCACTATCGCTATCAGTGTGTGTCCTATGGAGGCAGCCAGTCAAATTTTACAGGCATAATTAGAGGCATTCCTCAAGGTTCCTCTTTGGGTCCATTATTATTTTCTATTTTTATCAGTGACCTGCCTCTCTGCTGCTATGACTGTTATATCCATCTTTATGCTGATGATACAGTAATTTACTGTTCCAAGAGAAACATTTATGATATCAATCGCTCTTTACAACAGGACTTTAATTCAGTTCAGCAGTGGCTTTTGATCAATAAACTTCTTATTGAAAAAACTAAATCATACTCCATGTTGTTTCAGAGGAAACGTAAATCAGCCTCCAATAATAATTTAACACTTTTCTTCTTAGATAAGTCCTCTCTTGAGCAGGTTGATATATTTAAATAGAGCTCGCAAACGTGACGTAAGCGCCACTGTAAAACGCAATGTATTGTGGGAAGAAAAGGCAGTGGAGGAAGCAGCGCAGCACGGTTGCTTTGAAACTCGTCTCGCGGACATAGCATTAAACGCAGAAATGGCTCGGAGTTGCTGAATTATAAACTGCCATAGCCGTTCTCATGACCACCATAGGAAACAAATAAATAAAGGAATAAACGTTTATCGGTTTCCAGATTGAAGGCAAAACAAACAGCACAAGACAAAAAAAAGAGATGAAACCTCTCCTATCACCTTTTCATTGACAGTAACACTTACATACTATGGGACATTAATACTTTTACATGTAGTCGCTTTTTAAGCTGTTATTTTATCGTTACTTCAGCTGAATTCCATCACAATGGAAAAACAGTTTTTTACATTTACATCGTGAATGCTGTAATTGAAGTTGTTCAATGAGGTTTTGAGCTCATGCAGAGAAGAAGTTTGTTTGCTTGAAACATTAACTTTGTGCATACCGATGACAGAGGCTCTGCACACCTGCAACATGCCAACCTGTCGTAGATCAGACTTGTCCAGCAAGCAGCCGGAGGGCTAAACTGCTGCTAACAGCCATGACAGTTCCCTGTTCCTTCACCATCAGTTGCTCCACCTGAACAACTGTTTGCAGAGTGACTTTTATGGAGTGAAGCTGCTGCATCAGACGCGTTTCACCAGCATGGTGCACAGCGCGCGCCGAGCGGCATCCAGGACTTGGTTTGGAGGAGCTGGTATGGCTGTTTGCGCTAGTCCTCAGATAGAAAGTGGACGGGGGACATCGGTTTGCATCCATTATTGAAGTGTTGGACTCATGTTAAGTGACAAAGATGTTTTTCCCAACATGGACTGTTTACTGGTTTTCTATAAAACTGCCAGTTCCGAGCTGCGCTGAGCTCGCAGAGAAACTGGACCGGTTTAATAATAAAGGGTCAATCCGCCGTCTTCCCTTTAAACTGAGAGCTGCAGCGCGCACAAGTAAACAGGTGAACAGGTTAACAGGTAAACAGCGATGTGGTTGTGTCTTTTACTGCTCCTGAGCCGACAGCTGTGTTCAGATGGTTAAATGGCTGTTTGTCGTGCGCCATGGATCAGTTATGGCTGTACGCGCATGTGTGTGTTTTATTTCACTTTGCTGGTCTTATTGGGCAGCAAAGACTGACAGGGATTTTTTTTTTTTAAGATTGCGAAATGTGCTCTATTTGACTGCTTTACAGATTTATTTGAGATCATGTCACATGTGACCTGATGTACTAATACAGTTGACTATTACTGATAAAACACACACATCATGAGGAGACGTTTTGTTAACGTATTTGAGAGAGATACGTTCTTCTGAATGTTATTGGAGGTGGAACACTGTTGAAAATAAATTTGGCACACCCAGTATTTGCTGGTGTACACCTAATATCTTTGTTAATGCAACGCTAATGGTGCGCACAACGGTTTTCTGACCTTTGTTCCCACAATGCATTGCGTGTTCATCACGTGGTCTTGCGAGCTCTATATCTTGGGAGTTTGGCTTGACTACGATCTTTCTTTTAAGACGCATGCTCATTCTGTTACAAATAAAATTAGCTACCGCTTTTTTTTAAAACTGTTATCGACTGTCATCTTTTTGAAACTGAGGACCCCCTCAAAAACGAGATGTTTCATCTCAAGGGGTCATTCCTCATGAAATAAATGTAAATAAATAATTATTAGAACACAATATTTGTTTTGTAAGCTCGTTAACCCTTGACCTTTCACACACAGGTGAATCCAATCATGGGAAAGGATTTTTAACTCATTGACTGCCAGAACTTTTCCAAGCAGAGCTCCATATTGCCAGGATTTTTAAGCATTTTCACAGATTTTTGGAGAGCCACAGAATATTGTGTACTATGCTTATGCAAACACGGAATATACCAAAGGAAAGCTTAGATTCTCTTCTTTTATAAGAGAAAAAACATTTGTTTCTAGCTTTTTCTGTCCTTTAGTAATCTGCAGTAGAACATGGCTTTGTTGCAGCAAAAATGCTGCTTTTGACCAAAAAGCTGAGAAAACGAGCTTTAGATGGTGCAATGCGCTTCAAGTGGAAAAGTGTCTTTGATGCCAATATTTTTTACTTTAGTAACACCATCATCTGATCAGCTGTTTACTTCTATGAAACAACAAATACAACACTGAGAAAAGAGTTTTGGAGGCAAAATAATTATTCACAAGCTAAATAAGCCACATCAAGTTTGTTTCATAACATTTGGCAGAAATGTCTGTCTTTCTGTCCCTTCCTCCCTCCTTCTACCCACCCACTTCTGCTGGTGCAAGTTGTTCTCTTTGCAGTGGCAAAATGGGAGCCTCAAAACAACTCTCAAATGACCTGAAAACAAAGATTGTTCAACATCATGGATGAGAAGAAGGATACAAAAAGCTATCTCAGAGATTTCAGCTGTCAGTTTCCACTGTTAGGAACATAGTGAGGAAATGGAAGACCACAGGTACAGTTCAAGTCAAGGCCCGAAGATGCAGGGCAAGAAAAATATCAGATAAGCAGAGGCGAATGATGGTGAGAACAATCAAAGTCAACCCACAGACCAGCTCCAAAGACCTACAACAAGATCTTGCTGCAGATGGTGTCATTGTGCATTGTTCAACTATTCAGCACACTTTCCACAAGAAGATGCTGTATGGGAGAGAAATTCAGAAGATGCCTTTTCTGCACACACGCCACAAACGGGGTCGTTTGAGGTATGTTAAAGCACATTTGGACAAGCCAGCTTCATTTTGGAATAAGATGCTGTGGACTGATGAAACTAAAATTGAGTTATTTGGCCATAACAAGGAGCGGTATACATGGTGGAAGAAGAACACAGCATTCCAAGAGAAACACTTGCTACCCACAGTAAAATTTGGTGGCGGTTCCATCATGCTGTGGAGCTGTGTGGCCAGTAGGGCTGTGTTTAAAAAGAAATCGATTTTACAATGCTGAATTGATAGTCATATTAATTTCCCAAGATTGATTCAAAGATCGATCTTTTTCCTTTTATAAAATGTCCATTTACTATACTGCCTCTGGGTAAATGCAGTGGCTCAGCTGCTCAGCTAGGGGGAGATAGCGAGCTGGACAGAGAGTAGGCCTACTAAAGCTACAGCTAAGTATGATCCAGCTTGCGGTTTCACTCACGGTCTGACTTCAGTTCTTTGCTCGACTGAGTAAAGCTCCTCCCATAATAGCATCTGATTGGTTAAAATAATGAAGCTCTGAGTCATTTGCTCTACTGATTGGTTCATAGCCCAGAGGTCTGGCTCTGACTTTTGGAGTTTTCAATAAATGGCGTCCACTCACAGCTGAGAACTGATGAGCTCAAATGAAGTTGGTCTCCCGTGAGTCTGATTGTTTCATAACCACTGTTTCAACCTGCTGACATTATGACATCAGTAGTTTAGGGTTTTATTTTTTAAGAAAGATTTTTTTAGTTTGCTTTTAGGCAAGTCTCAGCATAGTTTCTGTTCACACATGTGGAGTCTGGAGGAAATACATAGGTAAGGGAACTGAACCGGCTCTGATAAAACCAGTTACAGTACAGACAGTATTTGCACAAATGAAGCTGCACTCTGACATAAAATAACCTGATTGAAAAACAATGAATTCAAAATATATATTCAAAATATATAGATTGAAGATACTTAATAATTATTCAATACTTTTCTGCATTTATATAGTTTTGTATGGTCATTTAGTAGTTTTATGAAAAAAAATGCCTGAATTTTGAATATTTTTTCAGTCTCTCAATGGTCAAGAGCCTTTTTTGTTTACATTAGCTACATTCTAGGTAAAGCACTTAGAAATACTCCCATTAGTGACACCACAGCAGAAAAAAACTCTTTATTAGCTGGTTTATCTTGCAGCTGAAAACGCTTTTGTACTTCTGAGTGCATTTCAAAGACTAAAAGACATAAATGGTTGCAATAACCTGCAAAGTGTTCAGAGATATTTATTCTAATCTTGTACATTTAGAAAAGATTTGGATCACGATGTTTTGTTGTTTTAGTGAGTGAGATATGATGAAAACCATTCTGATTTGTGTATTTTTTTATCTTCATGGCATTCTTTCAAGAGCATTGTAAGTTATTACTGTCCATTGATGTTCATAACCTTGACGCTTAAGTTGTATAGATTATAAAACATATAAAACACTAGGATATCCAAGTTTTTATATATATTTTAGTTATCTATAACTGTCTTCTAATCCCTTAGCTTTTAGCTCCAGTGTTTCTTCATGGGGGCCCTCCACATTGGGAGTTGTGTCCGGTCTGCCTGCGGGGGTCATTTCTTGAGGATCCCCTGGGCCCGGCAGACTGGGGAGCCCTACACCATGTGTGAGGCTTGCCCTGGTCTGTTTGGTTTGGGGTGGTCTCTCTGGCAGCGCTCCCCATGACGCCTCTCAGCGTGGATGCCCCCTATAGGTGGTTTTTCCTCACCTGGATCCTCAGTGCTTTGCCATGTCACCGTACCGGTTACCAGATTAGACTTTCTTGCTGTGTGTATGCGTGCATGGGTGTGCGCTAGCATGTATGCTCATGTATATGTATGTGGGTCTTTTTATGGGGGGTGGGAGGGACGGGGGGTTCAGTTTCTTTAATTGTCTTTATTGTTTTAAAGGACTTTGTGTTGCATTTTATTTGTATGAAAAGTGCGATATAAATAAAGTTTGATTGCTTGAATGATCCCAAGAAATGACCCCACCATGCACAAAAAAACCAGGCAGGCACAGACGGGCCATTTCTACTGCAGTTAAAAAAGGCTTAAACATACTCCTACATATCTACGCTTGTTTTCTAGCCAACCCCTCATTACCAGCTGTTTCTAAGGTTTCATTTTGGCTTTTACTTTTTAATCACTGTTACCTAACTTACCCCCTTCAGCAACAATGCTATTTTCTTGTCCTGTTATTGGTCAACCCATTTGTTCGTCAAAAGATGACTGCCCAGGACTACCCCACAAGTGCATCAGGAACGGGGCGGTGCCCCCAGAAGCCGTGGAGATGACTGCCCAGGACTACCCCACAAGTGCATCAGGAATGGGGCGGTGCCCCCAGAAGCCGTGGAGATGACTGCCCAGGACTACCCCACAAGTGCATCAGGAATGGGGCGGTGCCCCCAGAAGCCGGGGAGATGACTGCCCAGGACTACCCCACAAGTGCATCAGGAATGGGGCAGTGCCCCCAGAAGCCATGGAGATGACTGCCCAGGACAACCCCACAAGTGCATCAGGAACGGGGCGGTGCCCCCAGAAGCCGTGGGGATGACTGCCCAGGACTACCCCACAAGTGCATCAGAAACTGGGCGGTGCCCCCAGAAGCCGTGGAGATGACCGCCCAGGACAACCCCACAAGTGCATCAGGAACGGGGCGGTGCCCCCAGAAGCCGTGGAGATGACCGCCCAGGACAACCCCACAAGTGCATTAGGAACGGGGCGGTGCCCCTAGAAGCCGTGGAGATGACCGCCCAGGACTACCCCACAAGTGCATCAGGAATGGGGCGGTGCCCCCAGAAGCCGTGGAGATGACCGCCCAGGACTACCCCACAAGTGCATCAGGAATGGGGCGATGCCCCCAGAAGCCGTGGAGATGACTGCCCAGGACTACCCCACAAGTGCATCAGGAACGGGGCGGTGCCCCCAGAAGCCGTGGAGATGACTGCCCAGGACTACCCCACAAGTGCATCAGGAATGGGGCAGTGCCCCCAGAAGCCGTGGAGATTACTGCCCAGGACAACCCCACAAGTGCATCAGAAACTGGGCGGTGTCCACAGAAGCCGTGGGGATGACCGCCCAGGACAACCCCACAAGTGCATCAGGAATGGGGCGGTGCCCCTAGAAGCCGTGGAGATGACCGCCCAGGACAACCCCACAAGCGCATCAGGAATGGGGCAGTGCCCCCAGAAGCCGTGGAGATTACTGCCCAGGACTACCCCACAAGTGCGTCAGAAACTGGGCGGTGCCCCCAGAAGCCGTGGAGATTACTGCCCAGGACAACCCCACAAGTGCGTCAAAAACTGGGCGGTGCCCCCAGAAGCCGTGGAGATTACTGCCCAGGACAACCCCACAAGTGCATCAGAAAAGGAGCTTTCACACAGGTGTGCTGGCAGAAGCTTCCCTGACCCTGAAGAGGACGATACCGGGAACTCACCTGTGACCTTTAAACACCTGGTTTCCTTCAGGTTCTGACTGGAAAGATTTATCCCGCGTCAGACTCTGTGGAGCAAATGCAATAAAATATAATCATTTTCAGGACATTAATGTTTATTTTTACTAAACTTGCTGAATGTGTTTATAGGAGCGATGTTTGTGCTGTGTGAAATGAGTGTTTAGTGAGTGAATATGTGGTGTAAGTCCTATCCTCTCTCATCGTTGTGTGGGCATGAGTAGCACATTATTTCTTCATAACTTTTTGGCAATCAGAACCTTGGACAGTTGCAGCGAGCTGCGCTGTTTGGTGAGTGCATGCATGTGTGTGTCGTGTGTGCACAAGTGAGTATGAGTGTAAACAGTTGCAGTGTGATTTCCAACTCGTCACTGTGTTTAGGCTTTTTAAAATAAAACTTTAAGTCAGTGTTAGGTAACCGGCGCCCGCAGCCAAAAATATCTGCCCGCCAGACTCTCATGACTCTTCTGTTCAGCACAACAAAGCAGCCAGATGATCATTCTCCTGCTACGATGCTGGACAGCACAAGTAAGAGGGAGAAATAAAAGATGTCTGCAGTTTGTTAGGGTCGAGGCAGCCGGTCGAGGCAGATGGCCGCCCTACCTGAGTTGGGTTCTGCCGGAGGTTTTTCCTCCCTGTTAAAAGGGTGTTTTCCTTCCCACTGTCGCCACCACTCCGTGCTTGCTCAGGATGGGGGATTGGACCGGGTCAAGTCAAGATTCGATCCGATCTGTTGGTTTCCTTAACGAGGCTGTTATGAATCTGACCTGAACTTTTCTGTCTGTTTAAGCGCCCTGAGGTGATGATGTCATGAATGGACGCTATACAAATAAAGTTGAATTGAATTGATTTGAATTTAATTTGTTTGTACAGTTCTGTCTGGCAGCGCAGACATGGTGATTTTAACGGCGCTGTCCCTTTAAGAAAGTCGAAGGCGTGCAACGCCAGTCAGGGGGTTGAGGGTTGGGGGGAGATCAGGGGAGAGATGTCGGGAGCAGAGGAAGTTAGAAGTGAGAGGAAACTCTTTCTTTCTGAATGTTGGAACTGAACACACAGTTCCTGTCTGCAGCGGAGTCCTGCACCTGCCTCACCTCAGCGTTAACGTGGAGAGTTAACCGCCTTGTTTGGAGCTGGAAGCAGAGAAGTTTACCAGATGGTCAGTCGGAGTTTTAAACGATGTGGAGCATCACAGTTACTAAACACACAGACAGGGCTTAAAGCAAATAAAAGTCCTGAGCCTGAACTTTTTCTGGATGAGTGAGGTTGTTTAAAGAGAGTTTATTTGCATTTACATCTGAGAATTTGGCCAAAAATAGAGGCGATTTTTTGTGACAAGGGTCTAAATCGTGATGTAACAGCACTTTCTTGCTGCTCGATGTGTATATCAGTTTCCGCAAGTATAATGTCTTTTTTTTTTTCTTCCTTTTTGCAAGTCCAAGTCATGTCTCCAGTGTTATGGCTGAAGTCCACATTGCAAGTCTCTTTCAGCTGTGATCAGTAATCAGTCATGTGCCCTGTGTCTGCTCTGCTTAGAAGATTGAATTATAATATCCAGGAATTTAAACTCCACACTCAGCCTTCATCTCCCAGCATTCTGTAACAGCACTGATCTTTAGTTTAACTTGGACAATTTCTTTGCTTTACCATATTAGAAAAACCTGTAGATGAACATGGAAATTTATTCAGACTATCTACGCTCTTAACTTATCCAAGAGTTTTTAATGTGTACAAAGATCCACCTGAACCCGCAGAGATGCTCTAAACTAGCATTTTTCTGAATGTGAAGAGGAGGCTAAGCTGCACCTTAGTGCAGGATCACCACCTGCAGGTTTTACATGTTTCCCTGCTGCAACACCTGATCCAAATGACAGCTTGCTATAAAGTTCTACACAAGCCTCTTAATGACCCGCTGATAGTTTGACTCAGTTCTATTGGAGCAGGTAAACATGTAAAACCTGCAGGACAGATGTCCACAGCTGCTTATCCTTCACTAGTGCATGAGGAAAATCTTTATTTAGGCTTTAAATAACTGTGCCAGCTGAGTACAGCAGATATTATACTTTTTTTTTTTAACTGAAAAATTCTCAATATTATAATTGATTTAGACCATCTACTAGCAGTTTTAATAACTATTCTTTGCATTCCTAAACGAGCAACAACTGCTCTAATAAACGGACTCAGTAAAACTGCGATGTTTCCAGTGGATCTGATCCCAGTTTGGTCCCAGTTTAACGCCATCACGGCAGTCCCAGTTTATGGAAACTGTCCAGTAAACGTCTCATTTTTCTCCTGAATACATTTAGGAATCATCTGATGGAGTTATGTTATAACTGATGACGTCTGCATTACGTCTCAGGAGATGACAGCTTTCAACACGGTCAGTAGACACAGGATCAGACAGAGACCACCACAAAATAAATAAGTTTTCTTTAAAAAAAACAAAAAAACACTTCACGAGTCTAACACTGTGAGTCCAAATCCAGCCCGTGAGTCTGGAAGAGCGATGTGCGCTCTCTTTCTTGCACAAACTACTCCAAGGCTGCCGTATCTAACTAGTTCTTCCATCCTCGCCCAGCACCAGTTATTTTCAAGTCCTTCATCAGATAGGACAGCTTCATAAACTCAGCCTCCATGGTAAGATGTTCCATAGCTGACGTTAGAAAGCAGCCGTTTACTGCTGCCGGATCTGGATCATCATGATGTTCCATAGCTGATGTTAGCAAGCAGCCGTTTACTGCTGCCGGATCTGGATCATCATGATGTTCCATAGCTGATGTTAGCAAGCGGCCGTTCACTGCTGCTGGATCTGGATCATCATGATGTTCCATAGCTGATGTTAGCAAGCAGCCGTTCACTGCTGCTGGATCTGGATCATCATGATGTTCCATAGCTGATGGGAAAGCGGCCGTTCACTGCTGCTGGATCTGGATCATCATGATGTTCCATAGCTGACATTAGCAAGCGGCCGTTCACTGCTGCTGGATCTGGATCATCATGATGTTCCATAGCTGACGTTAGAAAGCAGCCGTTTACTGCTGCTGGATCTGGATCATCATGATGTTCAATAGCTGACGTTAGCAAGCAGCATTTACTGCTGCTGGATCTGGATCATCATGATGTTCAATAGCTGACGTTAGCAAGCAGCATTTACTGCTGCTGGATCTGGATCATCATGATATTCCATAGCTGACATTAGCAAGCGGCCGTTCACTGCTGCTGGATCTGGATCATCATGATGTTCCATAGCTGATGTTAGCAAGCAGCCGTTTACTGCTGCTGGATCTGGATCATCATGATGTTCCATAGCTGATGTTAGCAAGCAGCCGTTCACTGCTGCTGGATCTGGATCATCATGATGTTCAATAGCTGACGTTAGCAAGCAGCATTTACTGCTGCTGGATCTGGATCATCATGATGTTCCATAGCTGATGTTAGCAAGCGGCCGTTCACTGCTGCTGGATCTGGATCATCATGATGTTCCATAGCTGACATTAACGAAGCGGCCGTTCACTGCTGCTGGATCTGGATCATCATGATGTTCCATAGCTGATGTAAGCAAGCAGCCGTTTACTGCTGCTGGATCTGGATCATCATGATGTTCCATAGCTGATGTTAGCAAGCAGCCGTTCACTGCTGCTGGATCTGGATCATCATGATGTTCCATAGCTGATGTTGAGCAAAGCAGCCGTTTACTGCTGCTGGATCTGGATCTGGATCATCATGATGTTCCATAGCTGACGTTAGCAAGCAACCGTTCACTGCTGCTGGATCTGGATCATCATGATGTTCCATAGCTGATGTTAGCAAGCAGCCGTTTACTGCTGCTGGATCTGGATCATCATGATGTTCCATAGCTGATGTTAGCAAGCAGCGGTTTACTGCTGCTGGATCTGGATCATCATGATGTTCCATAGCTGACGTTAGCAAGCAGCCGTTTACTGCTGCTGGATCTGGATCATCATGATGTTCCATAGCTGATGTTAGCAAGCAGCCGTTCACTGCTGCTGGATCTGGATCATCATGATGTTCCATAGCTGATGTTAGCAAGCAGCCGTTCACTGCTGCTGGATCTGGATCATCATGATGTTCCATAGCTGATGTTAGCAAGCAGCCGTTCACTGCTGCTGGATCTGGATCATCATGATGTTCCATAGCTGATGTTAGCAAGCAGCCGTTTACTGCTGCTGGATCTGGATCATCATGATGTTCCATAGCTGATGTTAGCAAGCAACCGTTCACTGCTGCTGGATCTGGATCATCATGATGTTCCATAGCTGATGTTAGCAAGCAACCGTTCACTGCTGCTGGATCTGGATCATCATGATGTTCCATAGCTGATGTTAGCAAGCAACCGTTCACTGCTGCTGGATCTGGATCATCATGATGTTCCATAGCTGATGTTAGCAAGCGGCCGTTTACTGCTGCTGGATCTGGATCATCATGATGTTCCATAGCTGATGTTAGCAAGCAGCCGTTTACTGCTGCTGGATCTGGATCATCATGATGTTCCATAGCTGATGTTAGCAAGCAGCCGTTCACTGCTGCTGGATCTGGATCATCATGATGTTCCATAGCTGACGTTAGCAAGCAGCCGTTTACTGCTGCTGGATCTGGATCATCATGATGTTCCATAGCTGACGTTAGCAAGCAACCGTTTACTGCTGCTGGATCTGGATCATCATGATGTTCCATAGCTGATGCTAGCAAGCAGCCGTTCACTGCTGCTGGATCTGGATCATCATGATGTTCCATAGCTGACGTTAGCAAGCAGCCGTTCACTGCTGCTGGATCTGGATCATCATGATGTTCCATAGCTGACGTTAGCAAGCAGCCGTTTACTGCTGCTGGATCTGGATCATCATGATGTTCCATAGCTGATGTTAGCAAGCAGCCGTTTACTGCTGCTGGATCTGGATCATTATCCAACCACCCTGCTCGACTTGTGACTGGGTAGAAATGCCCTCTGATGAGCTCCTTACTGTGTTGATCTTACTGTATATCACTGGTAAATTAACATAACAAGGGCGCAGATAGGATTTTTGAACTGGGGGGGACCAAGCCTTTAGCAAATGATTTCATTTAAATATGTTATCTTTGCGTAATTTGGGCTTTTACTCGGGTCGCAGTCTCACATAGTTGCTACCACCATCAGGCTCTCACACACAGTCCCATCACTCCACGATATGATACAGAAATACAGATATTATGACCATGTGTGTGATCACAGTCCTACGCTGTTCATGCTTCCCTGTAATTTACTCACTCTGTCAGCTACTGAGCAGGACGTGACCAGAAGAGACCACCATGTCACTGATAATCAGTGTTTGCAGCACCAGAGAGTTATAATTCATGGTGGTGATGATGATGTTGTGAATGTACAGCAGAACGTAGCCAATCATATACAGCGGCAAGCAGCACAGCACAGGGAGAAGTGGAACCAGTTACACCAACCAATAGAAACATGTCTCTCATCCACCAGCATAGACCCCGCCCATCAAGTGCATTTCAATTCACAAGCAAAACTTTGGAAGTTGCAACCAAAAAGGACAAATTTGTAACCAAATTTTAAAAAAACTTGAAATCAAAGAGGACTGATTCATAAGATAAAAGATAAATACTTGTATGTTTTTACTTATATGATTCAATGATAAAGAAACAAAATTCTCTCCATAGATAACTGCAACAGGCACACATGCAGGTAGAAATTTCTCCTGAGCACCCTGAGGTATGAACTTGTGGTGTGTTCAAATGAAGATGGTGTGTGTCGGAAGTGGGAGCTCAGATCATCGTAATCGTATGGTGGAGTGCTCCCAGCACTAAGCAGCCTTATACAACAAAACAACGAACTACTGTGAGCAGCAGGCAGCATGAGTTATGTGTCGGGTTAGTGACATGAATCCGACTTTCTGAGCTGAAGATCCAATTTCACGGAGGATTATGACTGCAGCTCTGACTTGGAGTTAGGAAATTCCACGATGCACAACGGCAACGCACGACGTAAATGCACGACATAAATGCACAACGTCAATGTACGACGTAAATGCACGATGTAAATGTAAGACGTAAATGCACGACGTAAATGCACGATGTAAATGTAAGACGTAAATGCACGACGTAAATGTAAGACGTAAATGCACGACGTAAATGCACAACGTCAATGTACGACATACATGCACGACGTAAATGTAAGACGTAAATGCACGACATAAATGCACAACGTCAATGTACGACGTACATGCACGACGTAAATGTAAGACGTAAATGCACGACGTAAATGCACAACGTAAATGCACAACGTACATATACGACGTAAATGCACAACGTAAATTCACGACGTACATGCACGATGTAATTGCACAAAGTAAATGCACGACGTAAATGCAAACGTAAATGCACGACGTAAAAGCATGACGTAAATACATGACGTAAATGCCGACGTAAATGCCGACGTAAATACACGACGTAAATGCCGAATAATGCACGACGTAAATTTACGACATAAAAGCATGACGTAAATACACGACGTAAATGCCGACGTAAATGCACGATGTAAATATACGACGTAAATGCCGACGTCAATGCCGACGTAAATGCACGATGTAAATATACGACATTAATGTACGACGTAAATGCCGACGTAAATGCACAACGTAAATATATGACGTAAATGCACAACGTAAATACCGTACCGTACCGTCTTCTTCCGCTTATCCGGGATCGGGTCGCGGGGGCAGCTGCCTAAGCAGGGAAGCCCAGACTTCCCTCACCCCGGCCACAGCCGCCAGCTCATCCGGGGGGATCCCGAGGCGTTCCCAGGCCAGCCGGGAGACGTAGTCCCTCCAGCGTGTCCTGGGTCTCCCCCGGGGTCTGGTCCCGGTGGGACGTGCCTGGAACACCTCACCAGGGAGGCGTCCAGGGGGCTCTCTAAGGGAGAGCCCGGCCCCCCTGCGGAGGAAACTCATTTCGACCGCTTGTACCCATGATCTCGTTCTTTCGGTCATGACCCACAGCTCATGGCCATAGGTGAGGGTAGGAACGTAGATGGACCGGTAAATCGAGAGCTTCGCCTTCTGGCTCAGCTCCTTCTTCACCACGACGGACCGATGCAGAGTCTTCATCACTGCAGACGCCGCACCGATCCGTCTGTCCATCTCCCGCTCCATTTTACCCTCACTCGTGAACAAGACCCCGAGATACTTAAACTCCTCCACCTGGGGCAGGACCTCACTCCCGACCCGGAGAGGACATTCCACCATTTTCCGGGCGAGGACCATGGTCTCGGATTTGGAGGTGCTGATTCTCATCCCGGCCGCGTCACACTCGGCTGCAAATCGCCCCAGCGAGAGCCGGAGATCACGGCCCGATGACGCCAACAGAACCACGTCATCTGCAAACAGCAGAGACCCGATCCTGAGGCCACCAAACCGGATCCCCTCAACACCTCGGCTGGACTAGAAATCCGGTCCATAAAGGTTCTGAACAGGATCGGCGATAAAGGGCAGCCTTGGCGGAGTCCGACTCTCACCGGGAATGGATCCGACCTACAGCCGGAAATGCGGACCAAGCTCTGGCACCGGTCGTACAGGGACCGGACAGCTTGAACAAGGGGGTCCGGCACCCCGTACTCCCGGAGCACCCCCCACAGGAATCCCCGGGGGACACGATCGAACGCCTTCTCCAAGTCCACAAAGCACATGTAGACTGGTTGGGCGAACTCCCATGCCCCCTCCAGGATCCTGAAGAGGGTGTAGAGCTGGTCCACTGTTCCACGACCAGGACGAAAACCACACTGCTCCTCCTCAATCCGAGGTTCCACTATCCGACGGACCCCCCTCTCCAGTACCCCTGAATAGACTTTACCAGGGAGGCTGAGAAGTGTGATCCCCCTGGAGTTAGAACACACCCTCCGATCCCCCTTTTTGAAGAGGGGGACCACCACCCCAGTCTGCCAGTCCAGAGGTACTGCCCCCGATGTCCACGCGATGCTGCAGAGGCGTGTCAGCCAAGACAGCCCCACAGCATCCAGAGCCTTAAGAAACTCCGGGCGGATCTCATCCACCCCAGGGGCCCGGCCACCGAGGAGCTTTTTGACTACCTCGGCGACCTCAGCCCCCGTGACAGGAGAGTCCACCCCTGAGTCCCCAAACTCTGCTTCCTCCTCGGAAGACGTGTTGGTGGGATTGAGGAGGTCTTCGAAGTATTCCCTCCACCGGCCCACGACGTCCCGAGTCGAGGTCAGCAGCCCCCCATCCCCACTGTACACAGTGTTGACGGTGCACCGCTTCCCCCTCCTGAGCCGCCGGATGGTGGACCAGAAACACCTCGAAGCCGTCCGGAAGTCGTTCTCCATGGCCTCACCGAACTCCTTCCATGTCCGAGTATTTGCCTCAGCGACCGCCAGGGCCGCGCTCCGCTTGGCCCGCTGATACCTGTCAGCTGCCTCAGGAGTCCCACAGGCCAGGAAGGCCCGGTAGGACTCCTTCTTCAGCTTGACGGCATCCCTCACTGCTGGTGTCCACCAGCGAGTTCGGGGATTACCGCCACGACAGGCACCGACAACCTTGCGGCCACAGCTCCGACTAGCGGCCTCAGCAATAGAGGTGCGGAACATAGCCCATTCCGACTCGATGTCCCCCACCTCCCTCGGAACATGGGTGAAGCTCTCCCGGAGGTGGGAGTTAAAGCTCTCCCTGACAGGGGACTCAGCCAGACGTTCCCAGCAGACCCTCACGACACGTTTGGGCCTGCCAGGTCTGACCGGCAACCTCCCCCACCATCTGAGCACACTCACCACCAGGTGGTGATCAGTGGAAGCTCCGCCCCTCTCTTCACCCGAGTGTCCAGGACAAGGGGCCGCAAGTCCGATGACACGACTACGAAGTCGATCATGGAACTGCGGCCTAAGGTGTCCTGATGCAGGTGTAAATGTGGACACTCTTGTGCCTGAACATGGTGTTTGTTATTGACAATCCATGACGAGCACAGAAGTCCAACAACAAAACACCGCTCGGGTTCAGATCAGGGGGGCCGTTCCTCCCGATCACGCCCCTCCAGGTCTCACTGTCGTTGCCCACGTGGGCATTGAAGTCCCCCAGCAGAACAATGGAGTCCCCGGAGGGCGCGCTTTACAACGTAAATATACAACGTTAATGTACGACGTAAATGCAGACGTCTGTTTCACGCGTTGCCCTGCGCGGCTGCCTTCATACTTCCTTGCATCTTCTGCGTTCCCATGGTTCATATATCAGTTTGTCCACTGCCTGTCCCCGTGTCCCCGCGATGTGATGTCGTAGAGTATTTTCGGACACAGCCTCTCTTCAAAAGCTGCAGTCATGTCTACAGATGCTCCTCTCTGTGTTTGCCGTCTTCTTGATTAGGTGCTTTTACTGGGCTGTGGACCCTGACTGTTTTGTGTTGTTATTCTTCCGGTTCCTGTTCTTCTTCTCTGGTTTGTATCGGCTACACAGCTCAACACTAATCCCATGGTTTCCGGTGGTATTGCTCAGTCTTCTGCGTCGAGCCTAAATGGACCTTTACCCAGGGTAAAGTGGGGGGACAGATCAGCGACATTAGGGGACAAGTCCCCTCCGTCCCCAGTGCCATCTGGGCCCTTGAACGTAACCATTTGTAATGTGGGATTATACACAACTTTTTACCACCTTATTATATGAAGTTGTAACAGTGAAGTTTTTTGCTGACTGGCCGCAAAATCACCACACGCCGGAAATCCGTCACGGTGCCGGAAAACGTTAAGCCCTGCACAGAATCGCTGCTTTAGGATAAAGAAGCCCAGACAGAAAAGACGAGGAGAACAACTGGTTTGTTCCTGACAGCTGCTGAGAGTGTTTAGTTTACAGCATCTCCACCTTATAAACAGCAGGTTCCTCCTCTACCTGCTGTAGGCCACAATACAGCCCACCAGATCCAACAGTTAAATATGTAGAAATAAAAATAAACTCGTGTTTGGACACATCTACAAATAACACGACATGTTTTCCAGCACATTTCCCCTTTGGAAGTAAACGTAGCCTATTTAATTATTCCTTCATTGATAATGTGGTGACTAATATCTGCGACCACAACCAACAATTTCACACAGATTTCAGAACATTTAAGTCCTGAACTGGCAAAATATGATCAAATAAAGCACATCTGCTGGACTTCAGACCATCTAGCTTGAAGCAGAAACTTAAATGGCTCGTGTTAGAAAGAGTTTGTAAAAAAAACAAACTATAGCTCTCTGTGTACCACTGCAATCTTACAGTTCAAACAACTGTCACGTCAGCACCTCATGAATACAAAAACCTGAAAATATAAAATACAGCACAGATGTAGCCAAAAGGTCTATTTGGAAGGATGAAATTAAAAACATAAATGACCAAACATTCTCTGCAACAACGTCAGAGGTGGTGGGTCAAAATAGTAAAAAGAAAATAAATTCAATAAATAACAAATAAAAATACAAAGAATTTAAACATTAGTTATACATGGTTGTTCTGTTAACTACAGTATATATATCTATATATATTTGCAATATGTCAGTATGTCAGTTTGCTCATTGAAATGGACATTCTTGTCTGTTCTGATGTGCCACATGGGGTTGCTAATTCTGCTGCAAATGTTGAACTACATAGTTACAGAAATTAAGGTAAAAAAAGACAATAAAAACACGTTCAAAACCTGAGAAAAAAAAAAGCTTTTTTTGCGCCCGCGTGGAGGCATGGGGGGGTCCTGGCTCCTATTGGAGGACAGATAAAGCACTGGCAGCAACACAGATACTGCTGTTGTTACAGCATGAAACTCGCATGCAGCACAAGAGCACTGCAAGTTTTCTTCTCTCCCCACAAAGACGATGTGTTGCACTCGAAGTAGCAGACCAACGGGTGAAGCTCCTAACCTGAACCATCTTCATCTCAGAGACGTCTTTGGTGATTTCTCTGGTAGCTTCTGTTTCATTTATCATGTAGAATGAAGGGAACTGCTGTAAACGGGCCGAATCGAGGCCGTGCAGCGTTCTCACCATCAGAGAACCGTACTGGAGTCCACATGGAACCGTACCGAGACTGACCTCTGGAGGTGGTCTCTGGACGGTTCTTAAGTCTGGACCAAAAAAAATTAGCCCACTTTCACACCTGCCCAAACGTTCTCCAAGTACTTGTAGAAGCCTGTTGAGAGCAGAGTTACCAGCCTGTACCAGTTGTGTTGCAGCAGGGAAACAATGAAACACTGGGATGCATGTCGGGTCTGAAGGGGTGTGCTTCCGGCCTCCGCAGATGTACGTGGAGCCTACGGCGGTCATGAAGATGACGCGTGAGTATAAATGCAGCTGAGGTCGGAAGACGCGACTCACCTGAGTGCATAAGGACACCTGGAATATGTTCCCGTCGCTTCCTCCACAGAACAAGAAGTACTCGCAGGGGTCAAAGGTCACGGACATGATTTCCACATCAAAGAGGACGGACAGCAGCAGATCACCAGAGGACAGCTCCCACACCTGCACAGGTAGATGGAGGACACCATCAATGGAAACACCATCAATGAAGGACACCAATAGAGGACACCATCAATGGAGGACACCAATGGAAACACCATCAATGAAGGACACCAATAGAGGACACCATCAATGGAGGACACCAATAGAGGACACCATCAATGGAGGACACCAAAGGAGGACACCATCAATGGAGGACACCAATGGAGGACACCTGTGTACGTGGAGAGTTTGGAGACCTCTTTTTTTTTACCACCTACCCATCTTTCCTCATGTCACCGTTTTCTTTCTGCAAAGGTGCGCCCTGCGAGGGGCTGCTTGACCACGGTCTGCCTGATCCTGTCTTGTTATGGTTTTGTCTATGTGTCTTGGACGGGTTGTACTGAAACATGAATTTCCCCTTGGGGATCAATAAAGTATCTTTGATTTGATTTGATCAATGGAAACACCATCAATGGAAACACCATCAATGGAGAACACCATCAATGGAGAACACCATCAATGGAGGACACCAATGGAGAACACCATCAATGGAGGACACCAATGGAGAACACCATCAATGGAGGACACCAATGCAGGACACCATCAATGGAGGACACCAATGGAGGACACCATCAATGGAAACACCATCAATGGAGGACACCATCAGTGGAAACACCATCAATGGAAACACCATCAATGGAGGACACCATCAATGGAGGACACCATCAATGGAGAACACCATCAATGGAGGACACCATCAGTGGAAACACCATCAATGGAGGACACCATCAGTGGAGGACACCATCAGTGGAGAACACCATCAATGGAGAACACCATCAATGGAGAACACCATCAATGGAGGACACCATCAATGGGGGACACGAATGGGGGACACCAATGGAGGACACCATCAATGGAGGACACCAGTGCAGGACACCATCAATGGAAACACCATCAATGGAAACACCATCAATGGAGGACATCATCAATGGAGAACACCATCAATGGAGAACACCATCAATGGAGGACACCATCAATGGAGGACACCAATGGAGGACACCAATGGAGGACACCATCAATGGAGGACACCATCAATGGAGGACACCAATGCAGGACACCATCAATGGAAACACCATCAATGGAGGACACCATCAATGGAGGACACCATTAATGGAGGACACCATCAATGGAGGAAACAGAAACAGAAAAAGAGACAATGTAAAACATCATAAAAATGTAAAGTTAAATACTGGGAAAAATTAAGAACAAAGAAGATTAAGAGCTATGAAAACAACCAACAGAGAATCAGAACAGGCTACTCAGGGGAGCGCAGGGTGCACCTAAAAGAGAGTGAAATCTTTAGTAAATAAACTAGTTAGAATTAAAAGCTAGACAAAAAAATAGGTCTTTAGCTTTGATTTAAAAGATCCCAGTTCAGTCGTGAGACGAATGTCGGGGGGGGGGCAGCGACTTCCACAATCTCGGGCCATCAGCAGAGAACGAGCGGTCGCCCCACTGTTTTCGTTTCGTTCTTGGGACTTCTAAGAGAAGTTGCCCAACAGAACGAAGGGCCCTGCTGGGGTCCCGGTGGAGAGCTTTGAAAACAAACAAAAGTAATTTAAAATCAATTTGGAAGCGGACGGGGAGCCAGTGCAGGGAAGACAGGGCGGGGGTTATATGTTCCCGCCTGGACGCGCCCACCAAAAATCGAGCAGCAGCGTTCTGGACGAGCTGCAGGCGGTGATGGAAGCCTGGTTCAGACCAACAAAGAGGGCGTTACAGTCGTCCAGCCTGGAACTGATGAAGGCGTGGACGGCCTTCTCCAGGTCCCCCCCGGTTAAGAAAAGGTTTCACCTTTGAGAGGAGACGGAGTTGGAAAAAGCTGGTTCTGATGATGGCGCTGATCTGTTTTTCGAACTTGAGGCCACTGTCTAATAGAACTCCAAGATTTTTCACGCAGGATTTGGGAGAGGGAATAGAGGTGTTGCAGTCTGGGAAGGAACTAAGCATGAGTGGAGTGCCAAACAAAATAAAATCAGTCTTGGCATCAATAAGATTTAAGAAATTCCGCACGAGCCATGACTTCACGTCATTTAGACAGTTGTGTGTATGACGGAGTGTGATTTCTGGTCAGGTGCAGCGGGAGATAGATTTGAATGTCGTCGGCGTAGAAATGGAAAGATAGGTTGTGCTTGTTAATGATAGAACCAAGGGGCAGCAGATACAGCAGAAAAAGAGAGAGGACCGAGAAATGAGCCTTGTGGCACCCCGTAGGTGAGTGGAACACGTGAGGAGGAGGAATCACCGGAAACAACGGAGAAGCTTATGTCAGATAGATAGCTTCTGAACCACCTGAGTGCAGTTCCACGGATACCAATTAAGTGCTCCAGGCGGGAAATAAGTACAGTGTGGTCAACCGTATCAAAGGCGGCAGAGAGGTCTAAAAGGACCAGCAGGGTGGGATTACCTGCATCAACAGATAGAGTGATGTCATTATGAATTTTTAGCAGGGCCGTCTCAGTGCTATGGCGAGCCCTAAAACCAGACTGGAACTTGTTCAGAAGGGCATTTTGATCTAGAAAAGGCTGTAATTGTTTAAGAACAAGCTTTTCTAGCATATTTGAAAGAAAAGGAAGGTGGGAGACTGGTCTAAAATTTTGTAGCAGAAGAGGATCAAGATGTGTTTTTTTCAAAATAGGCCTGACCACAGCATGCTTGGAGGCAGCCGGGACAGATCCCAGAGATAGACAAATATTGAGAAAGAAGTGTAGGTAAGGACCAACAGAAACAAAAACCTCTTTTAGCAACCTGGCCGGAATAATGTCTGATGGACAACCTGTAGGTTTCAAGCTGCTAACAACATCACTAAGGTGTGATAAAGAGATGGTCTCAAAATGCTCGAAAACCTGTACAGGAGCAGTGTGGACATCAGTCACAGCAGAGGGGCTAGCAGCAATGCTTTTCCTATCAGACAGAACTTTCTCAATGAAAAAAGCAGCAAATTCATCAGCAGTAGCAGGAAAAGTATTTGAAAGACCAACATCGGGGTTAATGACAGAGTTAATGGTACTGAATAGGACCCTGGGATTATGTGAGCTGTTTGCTACAATGGACGACAGATACTTAGCTTTAGCGTCTTTCATGGCTTTCTGATAAGTGGTCACACTTTCTCTCAGCAAACCCAGGGAAACATGCAACTTTTCTTTCTTCCAGCGACGTTCAGCTTGTCTGCATTTCCGTCTTAGCAGATGGATATGGTCATTCATCCAGGGATCCTTTTTGGTGGAGGATGGAACAGAGCGAAGGGGAGCAATACAATCCAGGATATCGGAGCAGGTAGAGTTGAAGGTGGAAAGCAGGACGTCAGGGCAGAGGGTGGGCAGGTCATTGGCAGCAAGCAGCTGCGAGGTGTTGAAGGCGGCAGCAAAGTCAGTAGCCGTAGCTGGAGTAAAAGCTCGCCGCTTGCGGGCTGGGAGAGCAGGCTTAATGGGGGAAGGAGGGGCCACCACATCAAAGATGACAGGAAAATGATCCGATAAGGTGGCAGCAGAAATGTCCCTGATGGAGACCGAGAGACCGTAAGAAAGGACTAGGTCAAGGATATGTCCACGCTCGTGAGTGGGAGAGGTGACCAGCTGGGTGAGGCCAAAGGAGTCGATGAGGCTCTTAAACTCATTTGCCAGATGATTCATGGGACAGCAGACATGAACGTTAAAGTTGCCACAGATCAGAAACTTGTCAAACCTGGGGATGAATTCAGACAGAAATTCAGAGAATTCCTGAAGGAAGTCCCTGCTGGTCCTTGGAGGACGGTACACTGTCGCGCACAGTACAGGGCAGGTGAGATCGATCACCATCAGCTGGACTTCAAAACTGGAGTAGGTATCCACAGGTAACAGTCTACAACTAAAACCATCTTTGAAAACAGCAGCAACGCCGCCACCACGACCAGCCGCGCGAGGGGAGTTGAGTACCGCACAGCCGGGGGGGAGGAGTTCCGCGAAGGCGCTGTCATCGCCGGGCTTCAGCCAGGTCTCCGTGAGGAGGAGGAAATCCAGGTTCCGTGATGCAAAAAAAGTCGTTGAGGATGAAGGTCTTGTTCGACACAGATCTGATGTTGATCAGAGCCATCTGGATAAAGTGAGCAGTCAGCGGAGCCGGAGGAGGAAGCGCGGTTCAGCGGCCGGAGGTTTCCGGGCACACAGCCCCGCCAGGAAGCCTGCACCGGTCGGCGGGGAGAGGTAAACAAGCCGGAGTCCGGAAGAATCAGCCGGAGACACCGGGGTCTCGGTTCGTCAGGAGCTCGAAGGTTTAAGCCCAGGGAAACCATAGAAGATCCAGTTGGGGGACGACAGGAGGGAAGACGGGTAGATCCATGGAGTAATTTCCATTTGACGATGGCTCCTCCACGTTTTCCACGTCTTCGGCGGCGGCCGGATCTGCGGGCGCGCCAGCAAGGGAGACGCCGCAGGTAGGGCGGTGTCGCAGTCAGGAGAGGCGGCGGTGCATTAAACTGGCCATCAGAGCTCCAGATCGGCATGTTCAGCATAGAATCACGGATAAGGAAAAGATCCATGCGATCGTACACCAGTAGCGACATCACGCCCCGAGTAACGAGGGACAGGAACAGAAAAACCAACAAGAGAAAAGAGAGCGACGGACGGCTGGCAGAGACCACGGGCGCCATCTTCCACCAAGTAATTGTGTTGGTGCTCATTGGAGTTTATTTCTAAACAGCGATTGGATTAAAAAGAAAAAAAAAAGTCTCTCCCACACTGCACCGGATGCCGGTGGAAACCCTCAGTTATAAAACTTGTCATGTCCAAAAAGATTAAACTGTATTTTCTACTGTCTCCGCGACCTGTCGGCACCCGCAGGATTTTTACCTGTGAGACGTTGAAACCAAACCACCGCATGACTGTTGTTTGAGCGACAGAAGGAGACAGGCAGCCTGCTAGCAGCTGCGACTCTGGCCTTGTAAACAAACAGCCTCCACGTGCTGCGTCGGCAGCCCGTGATGTCACTTTAAGGGGCAGCATAGAAATACCCCGAATAGATCTGCACCTACGGATTGGCTCATGTTTACCCCTACTGATTTTTACCGATCTAGGATTTTTTTCTATATCAGGGCTGATCCCGATCTGAGGATCGGATCGGTGCATCCCTAGAGAATACCATCAATGGAGGACACCATCAATGTAGGACACCATCAATGGAAACACCATCAATGGAGGACACCATCAATGGAAACACCATCAATGGAGGACACCAAAGGAGGACACCATCAATGGAGGACACCAATGGAGAATACCATCAATGGAGAATACCATCAATGGAGAACACCATCAATGGAGAACACCATCAATGGAAAACACCATCAATGGAGAACACCATCAATGGAGAACACCATCAATGGAGAACACCATCAATGGAGAACACCATCAATGGAGGACACCATCAATGGAAACACCATCAATGGAGGACACCAAAGGAGGACACCATCAATGGAGGACACCAATGGAGAATACCATCAATGGAGAATACCATCAATGGAGGACACCATCAATGTAGGACACCATCAATGAAAACACCATCAATGGAGGACACCATCAATGGAGAACACCATCAATGGAAACACCATCAATGGAGGACACCATCAATGGAGGACACCATCAATGGAAACACCATCAATGGAGGACACCATCAATGGAGAACACCATCAATGGAGAACACCATCAATGGAAACACCATCAATGGAGAACACCATCAATGGAGAACACCATCAATGGAGAACACCATCAATGGAGAACACCATCAATGGAAACACCATCAATGGAGAACACCATCAATGGGGGATCCCATCAATGGAGGACACCATCAATGAAGGACACCATCAATGGAGAACACCATCAATGGAGGACACCATCAATGGAGAATACCATCAATGGAGAACACCATCAATGGAGAACACCATCAATGAAAACAACATCAATGGAGGACACTATCAATGGAGAATACCATCAATGGAAACACCATCAATGGAGGACACCATCAATGGAGGACACCATCAATGGAGGACACCATCAATGGAAACACCATCAATGGAGAATACCATCAATGGAAACACCATCAATGGAGGACACCATCAATGGAAACACTATCAATGGAGAATACCATCAATGGAAACACCATCAATGGAGGACACCATCAATGGAGGACACCATCAATGGAAACACCATCAATGGAGGACACCAAAGGAGGACACCATCAATGGAGGACACCAATGGAGAATACCATCAATGGAGAATACCATCAATGGAAACACCATCAATAGAGGACACCATCAATGGAGAACACCATCAATGAAAACACCATCAATGGAGAACACCATCAATGGAGAACACCATCAATGGAGGACACCATCAATGGAAACACCATCAATGGAAACACCATCAATGGAGAACACCATCAATGGAGAACACCATCAATGGGGGATCCCATCAATGGAGGACACCATCAATGAAGGACACCATCAATGGAGAACACCATCAATGGAGGACACCATCAATGGAGGACACCATCAATGGAGAATACCATCAATGGAGAACACCATCAACGGAGAACACCATCAATGAAAACAACATCAATGGAGGACACTATCAATGGAGAATACCATCAATGGAAACACCATCAATGGAGGACACCATAAATGGAGGACACCATCAATGGAAACACCATCAATGGAGAATACCATCAATGGAAACACCATCAATGGAGGACACCATCAATGGAGAATACCATCAATGGAAACACCATCAATGGAGGACACCATCAATGGAGGACACCATCAATGGAGGACACCAAAGGAGGACACCATCAATGGAGGACACCAATGGAGAATACCATCAATGGAGAATACCATCAATGGAAACACCATCAATGGAGGACACCAAAGGAGGACACCATCAATGGAGGACACCAATGGAGAATACCATCAATGGAGAATACCATCAATGGAAACACCATCAATAGAGGACACCATCAATGGAGAACACCATCAATGAAAACACCATCAATGGAGAACACCATCAATGGAGAACACCATCAATGGAGGACACCATCAATGGAGGACACCATCACGGTCTGGTCTCCATGGTAACGGCTGCTACCTGTTCTAGCTGTCTTACCTTCACAGTCTGGTCCAATGATGCAGTGGCAACTCGGGCCTGAGCTCCCATCATCCCACAGTGCAGGTCTGTGATTGGAAGAGAGTGACGAGACAGGATGTGACGAGGCTCAGGGGCGTGGCTTACATCCAGCTGGATGACACTGACACAGGACGGACAGGTGAGATATTCAGAGGACAAGGTCAGAGACACAGAGAAGGTGTGGCCCAGGTGTCTATAAGCTGTCTCAGCTGTGGTACAGGTGTGTCTCATGATGTGTCTCAGGTGTGCCTCAAGTGATCTAAAGTGCGTCTCAGTTGTGTCTCATGATGTGTCTCAGGGTGTCTACAAGCTGTCTCATGATGTGTCTCAGATATGTCTCAGGTGTGCCTCAGGTGATCTCAGGTTCATCGCAGGTGTGTCTCAGGTGTGCCTCAGGTGACATCAGATGTGTCTCAGGTGTGTCTCAGGCGCATCTCAGGTGCATCTAGGTGAGTCTCAGGTGCGTTTCAGGTGCACCTAGCTGAGTCTCAGATGCGTTTCAGGTGCACCTAGCTGAGTCTCAGATGCGTTTCAGGTGCACCTAGCTGAGTCTCAGATGCGTTTCAGGTGCACCTAGCTGAGTCTCAGGTGCGTTTCAGGTGCACCTAGCTGAGTCTCAGGTGCGTTTCAGGTGCACCTAGCTGAGTCTCAGGTGCGTTTCAGGTGCACCTAGCTGAGTCTCAGATGCGTTTCAGGTGCACCTAGCTGAGTCTCAGATGCGTTTCAGGTGCACCTAGCTGAGTCTCAGATGCGTTTCAGGTGCACCTAGCTGAGTCTCAGATGCGTTTCAGGTGCACCTAGCTGAGTCTCAGGTGTGATTCAGGTGCACATAGCTGAGTCTCAGGTGTGATTCAGGTGCACATAGCTGAGTCTCAGGTGTGATTCAGGTGCACATAGCTGAGTCTCAGGTGTGATTCAGGTGCACATAGCTGAGTCTCAGATGCGTTTCAGGTGCACCTAGCTGAGTCTCAGGTGCGTTTCAGGCGCACATAGCTGAGTCTCAGATGCGTTTCAGGTGCACCTAGCTGAGTCTCAGATGCGTTTCAGGTGCACCTAGCTGAGTCTCAGATGCGTTTCAGGTGTACCTAGCTGAGTCTCAGATGCGTTTCAGGTGTACCTAGCTGAGTCTCAGATGCGTTTCAGGTGCACCTAGCTGAGTCTCAGATGCGTTTCAGGTGCACCTAGCTGAGTCTCAGGTGCGTTTCAGGTGCACCTAGCTGAGTCTCAGATGCGTTTCAGGTGCACCTAGCTGAGTCTCAGATGCGTTTCAGGTGCACCTAGCTGAGTCTCAGATGCGTTTCAGGTGCACCTAGCTGAGTCTCAGATGCGTTTCAGGTGCACCTAGCTGAGTCTCAGATGCGTTTCAGGTGCACCTAGCTGAGTCTCAGGTGCGTTTCAGGTGCACCTAGCTGAGTCTCAGGTGTGTTTCAGGTGCATCTAGGTGAGTCTCAGGTGTGCCTCAGGTGATCTTAGGTGTGTTTTAGGTGTGTCTCATGATGTGTCTCAGGTGCATCTCAGGTGCATCTAAGTGCGGCTTAAGTGCATCTAGGTGAGTCTCAGGTACATCTCAGGTGCATCTAGGTGAGGCTCAGATGTGTCTCAGGTGTGTCTCAGATGTGTCTCAGGTGTGCCTCAGGTGATATCAGGTGCGTCTCATGATGTTTTCTCAGGTGTGCCTCAGATGATATCAGGTGCATCTCAGCTGCGTCTCAGGTGCATCTAGGTGAGCCTCAGGTGATGTCAGGTGCGTCTGAGGTTTGTCTCAGGTGTGTCTCATGATGTGTCTCAGGTGCGTCTTAGGTGTGTCTCAGGTGCGTCTTAGGTGTGTCTCAGGTGCGTCTTAGGTGTGTCTCAGGTGCGTCTTGTGTGTGTCCGGTGCGTCTTAGGCGTGTCTCAGGTGCGTCTTAGGTGTGTCTCAGGTGCGTCTTGTGTGTGTCTGGTGCGTCTGAGGTTTGTCTCAGGTGTGTCTCATGATGTGTCTCAGGTGTGTCTTAGGTGTGTCTCAGGTGCGTCTTAGGTGTCTCAGGTGTGTCTCAGGTGCGTCTTAGGTGTGTCTCAGGTGCGTCTTAGGTGTGTCTACGGTGCATCTCAGGTGTTTCTCACCTGCTCAGACTCCAGACCAGAGCCAGATTGTCTTTCCCTGCAGAAACGAAGTGGCTGCCGTCATCGGTGAACTGCAGACAAGTGACGTCCTGATAGTGTCGACTGAGGACCGACAGCAGTTTACCTGTACAAACCTGGACAAAAGATATAAAACACTTCTCAGATGCCTCTACTGAAAGCTGTTCCCATGGCAACCAGACAGCTACTCAACAGGAAGGTAAAACTGAAACCAGACAAGAAGAAGCAGCTGACCTCCCACAGGTAGACGGCCTCAGAGACTCCAGCAGCAAGGAAGAGTCCGTCAGGTGATGAAGACAGACAGGTGACAACACCTGGACACACGATCTTTTGCTGCAGCTGGTCCTGCACACACAGGAAGCAGGTCCTGTTACCACGGCAACAGCCCTCACAACACGACGAGTACTAGGGTGACTACCACTGCTGATACTTCTATTACTACTGCCATACTGTTGCTAAAAAACCTCAGCAGTCAGACTCTCAACAGCAGTCAGACTCTCAACAGTCAGACTCAACAGTAAGAATCTCAACAGCAGTCAGACTCTCAAAATCAGTCACTCTCAAAAGCAATCATTCGCAACAGCAGTCACTCGCAACAGCAGTCACTTGCAACAGTCAGAATCTCAACAGTCAGAATCTCAGCGGTCAGAATTAACTGTCAGAATCAACAGTCAGACTCTCAGCAGTCAAAATCTCCGTGGTCAGAATTAACAGTCAGTATCTCAGCACTTAGAATCAACTGATTCTCAGCGGTCAGAATCTCAGCAGTTACAATCAACAGTCAGAATCAACAGACAGACTCTCAGTCAGAATCTCAGCAGTCAGAATTTCAACAGTCAGAATTTTAACAGTCAGAATTTTAAGTCAGAATCTCAACAGTCAGAATCTCAACAGTCAGAATCAACAGACAGACTCTCAGTCAGAATCTCAGCAGTCAGAATTTCAACAGTCAGAATTTCAACAGTCAGAATCTCAGCAGTCAGAATTTCAACAGTCAGAATTTCAACAGTCAGAATCTCAGCAGTCAGAATCAACAGTCACAATCTCAGCAGTCAGAATCAACAGTCGGATTCTCAGCGGTCAGAATCAACAGTCAGAATCTCAGCAAACCAGGGCTTGAAATTCACTTCTCAAAATGGGGGGGAATTCCCCCCTTACATGCTTCACCAAGGGGGATTTGGATACTTTGGGGGGATATTTACAGGGCGCTTTACCACAGGGCGCTTTACCACAGGTCTTACCGCGTCCTACCCGTAGGCTACCTCGGATTAATAAGGAGCATTAATTTGTCTTTTTCGTCCTTAGTTTTCATTTTAACCAGCTCTCTTGTTCTCCGTTCTCTTTATCAGCCATCATCAGTTTTTACCAACTTAATATAAAAAGTACATATTGCAGTAATCTGTTGCATCTTTCAGCTGCATAATTATAATCAGAGGTTTTGGTGGTTCTTTCTTCCAGCTCGGTTCTGTTCTCTCTCCTCTACATAATCTCCTGCATTTGATAAAAGTTCTGTTAAAATAAAACTGGTCTTGGGGAGGACAGAGCATCTTCTACATGCAAGGCTAGAAAACTGTCAGAAACTTAATGAATATAATAACACATTTAAGAACACCTTTAAGAATAACCAAAGATACTTAATAGGAAAGAAAATGGAAACACAGAGAAAACAATAAAGAAGCTGAGATAAACAAGAACAAGTGAAGAGCAGTGAGAATGTGAGAAAATGATGAGGAAACATTCCCAAAATCAGCTTCTTTCTCCAAAATAATACAAAATTTAGATTTTTGATATGACATATTTAATGCTCTTTAGCCTATGCGTCAAAATATAAAATGTATTCCTAATATCAAACTATTATTTATCAATATTATCTTCATCTATGAATCGATCTTATATTCAGCTGCCATGTGAGAAACGGTGACGCAGCGCTGATGTTGGTCTCATCACACCAACATTAAACGGAGCAGCTCGTGCCTTCGTCATTACGATCAAACACGGATATTCTGAGCCAATTCGGCTAAAACTTTTCTTTGGGCTGCTTGGTACCGTGACCAGCACCGGCGCTACCTGAGGATCCGGAGGATTTGGGTCGTAAACGAGACCGACACCGGCGCTGCCACAGCGACTGGTGTTGGTCCAGACCAGCTTCCCTCCAGGTGACCCGAAGTTACATTTACGTTATAAGACTCCGTGAAAGTATCGTCTTACCGGTGGGAAATCCGCCAACTATGGCTGGTTTATCAGCATGAGGGAAGCTGCAACATCTGACAGGTCAGAGAGGGAGAGAGAGAAAGGGAGCGCGCGCTTTATTAGAGAGCTGACGCGGGAGGCGACGTTACTCCTTCTGAATGAAAGGAGAAGGAGCGATGTCGCCTCAAACGTGTCGAGCCCTCTATGCTTCGCTATTTTATGGCTCCGATGCAAACGCTCACTGCACATTACGTCGCTGCAATTGCAAGCGGGAATTTCCCGCATTATAAGAGCGAAGTTTGCGGGAATTGATGGTATTATGCGCAATTCCCGCAATCCCGCAGCGAATTTCAGGCCCTGGCAAACAGAAACTCAAAAGTCAGAATCTCAACAGTCAGAATCTCAACCGTCACAATCAACAGTCAGACACTCAGTGGTCAGGATTAACAGTCAGAATCTCATAAGTCAGAATCAACAGTCAGAATCTCAGCAATCAGAATCAACAGTCAGAATCTCAGCAGTCAGAATCAACAATCAGATTCTCAGCAGTCAGAATCAACAGTCAGAATCTCAGCAGTCAGAATCAACAATCAGAATCTCAGCAGTCAGAATCAACAGTCAGAATCTCAGCGGTCAGAATCAACAGGCAAAATCAACAATCAGAATCTCAGCGGTCAGAATCAACAGTCAGAATTTTAGCAGTCAGAATCAACAGTCAAATTCTCAGGGGTCAGAATCAACAGTCAGAAACAACAGTCAGAATCTCAACAGCAGTCGCTCTCAACAGCAATCATTCTCAACAGCAGTCACTCAACAGTCAGACTCAACAGCAGTCACTCGCAACAGTCAGAATCTCAACAGTCAGAATCTCAGCGGTCAGAATTAACTGTCAGAATCAACAGTCAGAATCTCAGTGGTCAGGATCAACAGTCAGAATCTCATAAGTCAGAATCAACAGTCAGAATGTCAGCAATCAGAATCAACAGTCAGAATCTCAGCAATCAGAATCAACAGTCAGAATCTCAGCAGTCAGAATCAACAGGCAAAATCAACAGTCAAAATCTCAGCGGTCAGAATCAACAGTCAGAATCTCAACAGTCAGAATTTTAGCAGTCAGAATCAACAGTCAAATTCTCAGGGGTCAGAATCAACAGTCAGACACAACAGTCAGAATCTCAACAGTCAGAAACTCAACAGCAGTCACTCTCAACAGCAATCATTCTCAACAGCAGTCACTCTCAACAGCAGTCACTCTCAATAGTCAGACTCCCAACAGAGAGAACTCAACAGCAGTCACTCAACAGTCAGACTCAACAGCAGTCACTCGCAACAGTCAGAATCTCAACAGTCAGAATCTTAACAGTCAGAATCTCAGCGGTCAGAATTAACTGTCAGAATCTCAGTGGTCAGGATCAACAGTCAGAATCTCATAATTCAGAATCAACAGTCAGAATCTCAGCAATCAGAATCAACAGTCAGAATCTCAGCAATCAGAATCAACAGTCAAAATCTCAGCGGTCAGAATCAACAGTCAGAATCTCAACAGTCAGAATTTTAGCAGTCAGAATCAACAGTCAAATTTTCAGGGGTCAGAATCAACAGTCAGACACGACAGTCAGAATCTCAGCAAACAGAATCTCAACAGTCAGAATCTCAACAGTCAGACTCTCAACAGCAGTCACTCTCAACAGCAGTCACTCTCAACAGCAGTCACTCTCAATCGTCAGACTCCCAACAGAGAGAACTCAACAGCAGTCACTCAACAGTCAGACTCTCAACAGCAGTCACTCGCAACAGTCAGAATCAACAGTCAGAATCTCAGCAGTTACAATCAACAGTCAGAATCTCAGCGGTCAGAATCAACAGACAGACTCTCAACAGTCAGAATTTCAACAGTCAGAATCTCTGCCATTAGAATCTCAACAGTCACAATCAACAGTCAGATTCTCAGCGGTCAGAATCAACAGTCAGACACGACAGTCAGAATCTAAGCCAACAGAAACTCAAAAGTCAGAATCTCAACAGTCAGAATCTCAGCCGTTAGAATCTCAACAGTCACAATCAATAGTTAGAATCTCAGCGGTCAGAATCAACAGTCAGAATCTCATAAGTCAGAATCAACAGTCAGAATCTCATAAGTCAGAATTGAATCTCAACAGTCACAATCAATAGTTAGAATCTCAGCGGTCAGAATCAACAGTCAGAATCTCATAAGTCAGAATCAACAGTCAGAATCTCATAAGTCAGAATCAACAGTCAGAATCTCATAAGTCAGAATCAACAGTCAGAATCTCAGCGGTCAGAATCAACAGGCAAAATCAACAGTCAGAATCTCAGCGGTCAGAATCAACAGTCAGAATCTCAGCAATCAGAATCAACAGTCAGACACAACAGTCAGAATCTCAACAGTCAGAATCTCAGCAATCTTACTCTCAACAGTCAGAATCTCAACAGTTAGAATCTCAACAGTCAGAATCTCAGCAGTCAGAATCAACAGTCAGAATCTCAGCAATCATACGCTCAACAGTCAGAATCTCAGCAAACAGAAACTCAAAAGTCAGAATCTTAACAGTCAGAATCTCAGCAATCATACGCTCAACAGTCAGAATCTCAACAGTCAGAATCAACAGAGACACAACAGTCAGAATCAACAGTCAGAATCTCAGCAAACAGAAACCCAAAAGTCAGAATCTCAACAGTCAGAATCTCAGCCGTTAGAATCTCAGCAGTAAGAATCTCAACAGTCAGAATCTCATAAGTCAGAATCAACAGTCAGAATCTCAGTGGTCAGGATCAACATTCAGAATCTCATAAGTCAGAATCAACAGTCAGAATCTCAGCAATCAGAATCAACAGTCAGAATCTCAGCAATCAGAATCAACAGTCAGAATCTCAGCAGTCAGAATCAACAGTCAGAATCTCAGCAGTCAGAATCAACAGTCAAAATCTCAGCGGTCAGAATCAACAGTCGGAATCTCAACAGTCAGAATTTTAGCAGTCAGAATCAACAGTCAAATTCTCAGGGGTCAGAATCAACAGTCAGACACAACAGTCAGAATCTCAACAGTCAGAAACTCAACAGCAGTCACTCTCAACAGCAGTCACTCTCAACAGCAGTCACTCTCAACAGCAGTCACTCTCAACAGCAGTCACTCTCAACAGCAGTCACTCTCAACAGCAGTCACTCTCAATAGTCAGACTCCCAACAGAGAGAACTCAACAGCAGTCACTCAACAGTCAGACTCTCAACAGCAGTCACTCTCAACAGTCAGAATCAACAGTCAGAATCTCAGCAGTTACAATCAACAGTCAGAATCTCAGCGGTCAGAATCAATAGACAGACTCTCAACAGTCAGAATCTCAGCAGTCAGAATTTCAACAGTCAGAATCTCTGCCATTAGAATCTCAACTGTCACAATCAACAGTCAGATTCTCAGCGGTCAGAATCAACAGTCAGACACGACAGTCAGAATCTCAGCAAACAGAAACTCAAAAGTCAGAATCTCAGCCGTTAGAATCTCAACAGTCACAATCAATAGTTAGAATCTCAGCGGTCAGAATCTCATAAGTCAGAATCAACAGTCAGAATCAACAATCAGAATCTCATAAGTCAGAATCAACAGTCAGAATCAACAGTCAGAATCTCAGCGGTCAAAATCAACAGTCAGAATCTCAGCGGTCAGAATCAACAGTCAGAATCTCAGGGGTCAGAATCAACAGTCAGACACAACAGTCAGAATCTCAGCAGTCAGAATCAACAGAGACAACAGTCAGAATCTCAGCAAACAGAAACTCAAAAGTCAGAATCTTAACAGTCAGAATCTCAGCAATCATACGCTCAACAGTCAGAATCAACAGAGACACAACAGTCAGAATCAACAGTCAGAATCTCAGCAAACAGAAACCCAAAAGTCAGAATCTCAACAGTCAGAATCTCAGCCGTTAGAATCTCAGCAATCAGAATCTCAGTCAGAATTTTCAGCAGTCAGAATCTCAGCGTCAGAATCAACAGTCAATATTTCAACAATCAGAATCTCAGCAAACAGAAACTCAGAAGTCAGAACCTCAACAGTCAGATTCTTAGCAGTCAGAATCAACAGACAGAATTTCGACAGTCAGAATCTCAGCGGTCAGAATCAACAGTGAAAATCTCAGCAGTCAGAATCAACAGTCAGAATTTCAACAATCAGAATCTCAGGCGTTAGAATCTCAACAGTCAGAATCTCAGCGGTCAGAATCAACAGTCAGAATCTTGACAGTCAGAATCTTTGCAGTCAGAATCTTAACAGTCAGAATCTTTGCAGTCAGAATCAACAGTCAGAATCTTAACAGTCAGAATCTTAACAGTCAGAATCTCAGTCAGAATCTCAGCGGTCAGAATCAACAGTCAGAATCTCAGTGGTCTGAATCAACAGTCAAAATCTCAGCAGTCAGAATCAACTGTCAGGATCAACAGTCAGATTCTCAGCAGTCAGAATCAACAGTCAGAATTTCAACAGTCAGGATCTCAGCGGTCAGAATCAACAGTGAGAATCTCAGCAGTCAGAATCAACAGTCAGAATTTCAACAGTCAGAATCTCAGCTGTCAGAATCAACAGTGAGAATCTCAGCGGTCAGAATCAACAGTCAGAATCTTGACAGTCAGAATCAACAGTCAGAATCTCAACAGCATTCAGGCTCAGCCGTCAGACTCAACAGCAGTCAGACTCAGTCAGACTCTCAACAGCAGTCAGACTCAACAGCAGTCGGAATCTCAACAGCAGTCAGAATCTCAACAGCAGTCGGAATCTCAACAGCAGTCGGAATCTCAACAGCAGTCGGAATCTCAACAGCAGTCAGACTCTCAACAGCAGTCAGACTCTCAACAGCAGTCAGACTCTCAACAGCAGTCAGACTCAACAGCAGTCAGACTCTCAACAGCAGTCAGACCCTCAACAGCAGTCAGAATCTCAACAGCAGTCAGAATCTCAACAGCAGTCAGACTCTCAACAGCAGTCAGACTCTCAACAGCAGTCAGACTCTCAACAGCAGTCGGACTCTCAACAGCAGTCGGAATCTCAACAGCAGTCGGAATCTCAACAGCAGTCGGAATCTCAACAGCAGTCGGAATCTCAACAGCAGTCAGAATCTCAACAGCAGTCAGAATCTCAACAGCAGTCAGAATCTCAACAGCAGTCAGAATCTCAACAGCAGTCAGACTCTCAACAGCAGTCGGAATCTCAACAGCAGTCGGAATCTCAACAGCAGTCAGACTCAACAGCAGTCAGAATCTTAACAGCAGTCAGACTCAACAGCAGTCAGACTCTCAACAGCAGTCAGAATCTCAACAGCAGTCAGACTCTCAACAGCAGTCAGACTTAACAGTCAGACTCAACAGCAGTCAGACTCTCAACAGTCAGACTCTTAACATTAGTCAGACTCTCAACAGTCAGACTCTCAACAGCAGTCAGACTCAGCGGTCAGAATCAACAATCAATTCTGAATCAATTCGACATTCGGGTAAGATGGCACACTGTACAGAGTAAGTCCTCTTAGCTTTGCAAGCTTGGTTCGATTAAACTGAAAATAAACGGAAAAATCCACTGCTACGAACTAAAAACTTCTTAACTCAGCCAGAGAAAAAATGAACAAATCAAAGAAATCTATTAAAAACATCGCCTTTAAACAAGCGGAAAACCAAAGAGAGCACAGTTATGCTACAGCCATACCTATGGATGCTACAGCTAACTCTAGCAAACGGAACAGAGACGAAACGCCAACAAACACTCCAGAAAAAAGCCAACAAGAAAAAAAAAATCCAAGAATACATCCCCAGAAGAATCAAATATAGAAATAATGGATGTAATCTTAAAAGCAATTGACTCACTCGTAAAAAGAGTGGACGACCGCATGGAGGATATTCAAGCTCAGATGAAACAACATGGCACGATGCTAGCTGCTATTGCCAAGGCGGTGCAGCTCAATGCAGAGGAACTGAAAGAATGTAAAACGAAGGTAAACTCTCTGGAGAAGCAAGCGGACATGCTCAAAAAAGAAAACGAAGCCATGAAAGACCGCATCCCCGAGCTAGAACGGTACAAGAGAAGATGGTGTCTCCGTGTCAAAGGGAAAAAAGAAACTGTTAACGAAAACATAAGGCGGACATCATAAAACTCCTGTGCCAAATTGCACCCGACCTGAAAGAGAAAATGGATGATGCGGTAGATGTCCTACACAAAGTGGGGAAGATATCCGACAACCGACCTCGACAGATCATCATTCTCTTCGCCAAACGAATAATAAGAGACGACATCTGGATGAGATCAAAGACGGCACCGATATGCAAATCTGAGGGAATCCGCTTCGCAGAAGACCTGACGAGGGAGGACCTGCTGGCGAGACAGGCGATGTGGCCGCGGATCAAACAGGCGAGAAAGGACGGCAAGGCGGCGGGCTTTAGAGGTCCATACGGCTTCATCCAGGGCAGACGCATTGTAGAAAAACAGAGGATGCAAGATAAAGGCTGAAGCGGATCCGGATACTCGCAGTGAAGACGACCTAATATGGGACCCTCACTAGGGTATTATCCACCTCCTCAACACTCTTCTCTCTATACCAAAAGCCAGTGTTCTTATGTTCCATTTTTCAGTTCAAAGTTAACATTTCTCTTTCTTCTGTTAATACAAGGGGACTCAAAGACTCTATTAAACGTAAAGCTGTATTTTTGTTTTGTAAAGGGCAATAAATTGAATTGCATTTTTCTTCAAGAAACACATTCAGACCAAGCTGATGTTAAATTTTGGTCTCAACAGTGGGGGGATAAAATCCTGTTTAGCCATGGAACCAACCGATCTGCAGGAACAGCCATATGCTTCAGTAGATGGCCTGGTGAAATAATAACTCACGAAACTGATGATGAGGGTCATTGGATTGCATGTGTGTTAAAGATGGACAGTGCCTTCTTAATTATGGTTCATCTTTATGGTTACAACAATGCACTAAAAACAGAAAATTGTTACATCAGATAACAAGTGTTATCAAACGGCTCCAAACTAAGTTTACAACAGAACATATTGTGGTGGGAGGAGACTTTAACATAACACCGGATGAATGGATAGACAGGTGGCCAACAAGATACTCACAAGTTCATCACAACCAAATAATTGAAAATTTCATGACTGAAAACTGCCTGATATAGATATGGATGAAATGAAATGAAAAATACTTTATTCATCCCCGAAGGGAAATTCAGTATTGTAAAAGCTCACTTTTTTTTTTTTTTTGTTAAGGGAGAGCTTTCACAAATTTCAGCTACCTAGCAGCGCATATCTGGAGAACCTTAAACATAGACAGTAAACAGTTCACTTGGTTTAAACCTAATGGGCAAGCTAAGTCCAGGATAGATTATTGGTTAGTATCGAATGTATTAGAAAGATATGTTACAGAAACAAAAATCTCTGGCAGCCCCCTAAGCGATCACTGTATAATAGATATTACTATCTCAAATCATAATAAAGGAAAATATAAAGACGATTGGAAGTTTAATTCCAATTTATTGCTCAATGAAGATTATTGTACAGGAATTAGAAATCTAATTCTGGAAATACAAAATGATGATAATTTAGCCAAACCAACACAAAAATGGGAATTCCTAAAATTTTCTGTTAGAAAATATTCTATATCCTTTAGTAAAAAAAGGAAAAAGGAAAACAACAAAAAGGAATCCGAATTGGTCCAAACCTTATTAAACTATTACATAAAATTAATTGGAATGAAGAAGACAAAGAAAATATAAATAACATCCAACTGCAACTTGATGAATTATATCTTAAAAAAGCACATGGAGCATACATAAGATCCAGAGCCAAATGGATTGAAAATGGCGAGAAAAATTCATCTTACTTTTTTAAATAAGGGAAACAAAGAGGAAAAAAATACAATTTCCTTCATTATTATTAATGACCAAGAATGCACTGATCCTAAACAAATATCCAAGAGAAATCTGGAAATTCTTTAATAACATTTACACATCAGCTTATAATAAATCAAAAACTAACATTTTCTTTGAAACCATAAAGAGACAGATACCTAAAATTGATAAGTCATTCAAAGATTTATGTGATGAAGATCTAAAAATAGAAGAATTGGACTGTGCCATAAAAAAAAGATGGCTCTAGATCGCTCTCCAGGTCCAGACGGTATTACATCCAATTTTTACAAACATTTCTGGAAAGAAATTAAAACACTACTCTTTCAAGCCATAAAAGAATGCATTAATAATAAGGAACTTATGACTACAATGAAGCAAGGCTTAATTAAATTACTACCCAAACCAGGAAAAAAACTAAAAAAGTAAACAATCTAGGACCAATCACTCTTTTAAATGTAGATTATAAAATCCTTACATCTGCTCTTGCAGCCGGACTGAAAGAGGGTCTCCTTAATATAATTAGTCCAACCCAATCAGGATTCCTTAGAGGAAGAACAATCCATAATAATATTAGATTGGTTCTAGACCTTATTGATTATAGACATTTAATTGAAGAAGATGGTTTTATACTTTTTGTAGATTTCTGTAAAGTCTTCGACTCGGTGGAGCACTCATTCATTTTTGAAACATTCAGACACTTCGGCTTTGGCAATAAATTTTTGGATATTATCATCATGCTACACTCTGATATTAACAGTTGTGTTTCTCTCACAGAAGGTACCAGTTCCACATTTAAAATAGGAGGAGGTATAAGACGGGTGCAGCCTCTCACCTCTCCTGTCCATTGTGGTTGTTGAGCTATTAACAATTCTCATAAAAAACTCAAATGTCAAAGGACTGGATATAAATGGACAACACTTAATTATTAGCCAACTAGCAGATGATACAACCATGTTTCTGAAAGACAGAACAAAAAAACCACTGAGCTATTCTGTCAAGCCTCAGGATTTTATCTAAACCTGGAAAAATGTGAACTTGTGAGTATCCACGACCGTCCTCAGACATCATTATGAACATTCCCTTAAAAGAAGAAGTCAAATATTTAGGAATAAAAATTACAAAATGTCCAGAATCTAGAGTTAGAAACAACATTGAGAATGCTGTTGAAAATCTCAAATTAAACTGAACAGTTGGCTTCAAAGAGATATAGCCTATCATTACTAGGCAGATCACTTACAACATTCTGATGTTTCCAAATATAACTGCTTTCTAATAGGGGATATGCCGCGCCGTCTTCCGCAATCTAGGTCAACCAGCATGTTTACTTCCGGTTTCCGGTTTACTCCAGCGGCAATAATGGCTTCCTTCACACGGTCACTCCAAGATCTGCCTAAACTCGCAATTACCGACGTTGGTCGTTTCATTTTCAAGCATCAACTACAGCATCATCGAGTAAGAAAAGCAGAGGATTCCAGCTTTACGTCACCAGCTACATAAATAATTACGAAGGTAAGACCCGACATTGTCTTATTAGCGTTAGCACCAGGTTAGCTTACATCAGAAAGAGTTTGTGTTGAACGGATTTACAAGCTACTATCTTATTAATATTTGATGTGATGTTTTTGTTTTTATTTTAAACCCTGATCGTTAAATGTTATATCCAATGTCAGTGTCAAAGAAAGATCCTGATACAGGAGAAATAACGGTTAGAGCTGAATGCTACAGATCAATGACGAAGAGCCAGAAGCCCCACACTTTGTGTGTAAGTAAACAAAAAGAATAAAGATAAAATCCTGCAAGTTCCAAGCAGGCTGGTTGTTATGCTGCGTACTGTTGGGTTCGGATATTCCCAGTTCCGAATAGGAAGTTTCAACTGGAACGGAGTTTCCCACTCGGAAAGTCGGACAATCCTGCCACCTCCGAGTAAAGATTTAAAGATGGCCGCCCCCCGGTGTTAGCAGTTGTAGCAGCTTCTGTAATGATACATTTATTTCACTTCTGACATTTTTTGGTTGCAATCAGTCGTACATAGTATTGTTTGACATAGATGAAGGGGGGGGCTGCTGTAGTGTAATTCACGTTTTTCACGTGGTATATGTGAACTACAACTCCTGCTGTGCTAACAACGGCTAATAACAATAGCCTTAGCAAACACGTTGTTCTGCTAGGCTTTTCCGACCAGTGAACTGGTAGCATTGGGTGTGACGTCACCCCCAGTTCCCACTTTCCAGTTCCGAGGTAAAATGGAACGCAGCATAAGTGCACGTGACACGTTCTTGTTCCGTGCAGGCTGGTCAGAAGATGTTTAGATTCATGTGAAAAATGAGTTTGAAGTTTAAAAATAGTGTTTTTAAAGTGAGATTCAGAGAGTCTTTGAGATTCACGGGGCCAAAATAATAAGTTTTCTGTTTCATTTCAGTCATTCACAAGTGACTTCTGCATGAGGATGAGTTCTAAACAAACAGGGATTTGTGGTTTAATGGGCTTCATGCACGATTCCACTACTTCCCCTGAAATTAAGGTAGCTCCTTTTATTTCCTGTCTTTCATTACTGGACCAACTGATTGTTGATGATGAAAGACAGGAAATAAAAGGAGCTACCTTAAGTTCAGGAAGTAGTGGAGCTGTGCATGGAGCCCATTGGGATCAGTGAAGGATCTCTTTGAAAAAGTTTATTAACCACTCATTTTGAAACGCATGTTTTAAATTTGTTAAACTATATATTTTAACATATGTTTCCATTTCCAGCTTGTGCTGAAGGACTGCTGTCCTGTGGAGCTGCAGAGCTACAAGTGTTCCTGCACAGCAGGTGACGCTATGGTGTGCAACGCCATGTGCAACCATGTGGCAGCCCTTTTATACCAGACGGCTCATTACTGTCAACAGAAGATCAGTACTGTCCCACCAACACTCAGCTGCACAGAAACTGAGCAGAAATGGCACAAGCCAAGAACCATGGCAACTATTTTATTTTTTACTACTATTTACCCTTGTCATCCCAACCAAGAAATCATATGAGCTTGTACTGCTTGTGTTCAGTATCTTTAACTATATTTTGTTTATTTTTCTTTATCTTATGTTTCACTATCACTGATTTTATTCTTATATATTTGAATACATTGGTTAAACTAATAAAAATTCTGCAGGGTGTCAAACCTGGTCTTGTAAATGACATGGTTATTCGCTCAGCCAGACCCAAAGAAAGAAGAGAGGGAGAGGGCATCGGGTTAGTGTTATTATGTTATTAATTTAATAAGCAGAATACGTTAAAGTAGTTATGTCAGTCAGGTAATAAAGCAATCATCTGCTAATGGGCTCTATGCACAGCTCCACTACTTCCTGAACTTAAGGTAGCTCCTTTGTTTCCTGTCTTTTCTTACTGGATGAACAATCCAGGTGTGCCTGACCTCATTAACTGGCCAGACACACCTGGATTAATCAGTCCAGTGATGAAAGACAAGAAACAAAGGAGCTACCTTAAGTTCAGGAAGTAGTGGAGTCGTGCATATAGACCATTAAAAAGCTAAATGTTTTTTTCTTCTTTTATTTTGTAAATTTTATCCTTCAATCAAAAATGTCCTTACCTGATTTATTTTTTACAGAATAAGTCATTTTTTACAACCACTATGTACTGTTCACAATCTTTGGACTTTTAAAATCTGTGGTTCATTGAAATTTGTGTTTGTTTTAGGAGCAGCTTGTACGGGGGGGGGCCGCTCACCTTTACCTGAGCTTTCTGCTCTCCGGGTGCATGAGGTCCACCGTGATTTTCCCAGTGATACGGCTCCGTTTAGAACAACTATGGCAATATCCAATGATGTGCTTCTTGTTGACTCGCTGTTCGGAAAAGTCCAAGAAGGAAGTGTGCTGTCTGATCACATGCCACCAAAGAAAGTCCCAAAAACCTGTCCACACACAAATGCCCCCCCTCCCCCACAGCTGCCACGTCCTGATTATAGACGAGCACCCTCTCCGGTCGCTTTTGTCTTCTCTGAGCATCAGCGATTGCACATGAGCACCGTGCAAACATCCCTCCAACAAGCACACGCCATTGAGAACAGCACAAAACGGCAGAGTTGGTGCCATGAGTGGCATGAACGGGGGCCCCGTGTCACTTCCACCACATTCAGAGGTCTGTCATTACAGCGGAGAGACATCTGCAGAAAATCTGGCCAGAAGCCCCCCAGGATCTGACATGAAACGGGGGCTGGAGAAGGAGCCTGCTGCCGTGGGGGAGTACTGCAGACGAATGGAGGTGAACCACCATCCATGTGGTTTCCGTATCCACCCCGATGCACCATGGATGGGCTCTTCGCCCGATGGTGTTGTGTTTGACCCGCGGGGGGGGGGGCGGTGTTTGGCCTGGTCGAGGTTAAATGCCCAAATGTGGCGACTTATGTAGACTGCCCAAACATGAAGATCCACGATGGCAAAGAGACTCGGAGGAAATCTCATCCTTCCTTTTGGCAGATCCAGGACCAGATGTTGATTTCTGGACTTGGCTGGTGTGACTTTGTGGTTTACGCACACGATGACCTTTTTGTTCAGAGGATTACCAGAGACGAGGAGGTAGCAGCTAAAATTAAAGAAAAAGTTCACCATTTCTTTTTTACCGTTTACCGCCCTGCTTTCCATGAAAGACAGAGCAAAAGAACAGAAACATTTCCAGTCAGAATCAACGTTTGTCTCAGAAACGACCTCACGCATGATCATTTCATTATATGGTTTTACCATCCACACACCAAACTGCAGCTAAAACCTGCAGCTAAAACCTGCAGCTGAAACCTGCAGCTAAAACCTGCAGCTAAAAACTGCAGCTAAAAACCTGCAGCTAAAAACCTGCAGCTAAAAACCTGCAGCTAAAAACCTGCAGCTAAAAACCTGCAGCTAAAAACCTGCAGCTAAAACCTGCAGCTAAAAACCTGCAGCTAAAACCTGCAGCTAAAAACCTGCAGCTAAAAACCTGCAGCTAAAAACCTGCAGCTAAAAACCTGCAGCTAAAAACCTGCAGCTAAAACCTGCAGCTAAAACCTGCAGCTAAAAACCTGCAGCTAAAAACCTGCAGCTAAAAACTGCAGCTAAAAACTGCAGCTAAAACCTGCAGCTAAAACCTGCAGCTAAAACCTGCAGCTGAAACCTGCAGCTAAAACCTGCAGCTGAAACCTGCAGCTAAAAACTGCAGCTAAAAACCTGCAGCTAAAAACCTGCAGCTAAAAACTGCAGAAAAAAATTATTACTACTCCCTCATGTTCTGGTAGCTGTTTTATTACACAAGTGTTCTTTTTGATGTCCCTGTAACAGATGTAAATAAAATATTGCAATTGTTACTAATGTGCACTTTTCTGTCTTTTGTAATGAATTTTTACAGTCTTTTTTCCACAAGTGTTCTATAAATGTGTTAGTACAATGTCATGCTCATTTTTGCATGGTTTTGAAGAGGGGCTTGAATCTCCTAATTTTATGTTACCATTACTATTAATGTTAGACAGGGTGTTTTCTTTTTGTAATGCAAACTTGAAAGTTGCCTTGCCAGGTAAGCTGTTCCCAAGACATGACATGTCAGGGTTTCCTGGTCAGCTGTCTTTAAAGACATTTCCCACCCGGAAGCCCATTACTATTACTGTCAGGTTACTATTTTGATATTTCTATATGTTTTGATGTTAATGATGTAATAAAGCACTGTCAAATCATTTTGAAGTCAGAGGTTATCATTGGTCCTGAACTAAATATAAGGTGGATGTCAGAGATGGGAGATGTGGAGTCAGCAAGTCTTCTCCATGTTATGTATTTGTTCTGTCCAGCCACTTAACCAGTAACTAAACTGAATCCATTCATTGTGCAGATTGGACTCACCTGGTTCATTGGCTGGGCAGAACAAAGACATCACATGGAGAAGACTTGCTGACTCCACATCCCCCATCTTACCTCAGTTAAATGTCAATGCATATAAATAATTAGTATATGAGTGTTTCTGCTTTAACTCATCTAAGAACTACATGTAGTTGAGGGGGACTAAAAACGTAGTGCAAAAAATAAACATTTTTTTAAAAACGCAATTTTGAGATCGAACAAAGCATGGTAATTTACAAGATTTATATTTTGAAACAAAACTGATAGCATGTACAAAATCAGAAAGAAAAAAAAAGTTCAGATGATTTTAAATTACAAGATTTATATTTTTTAAACAAAACAGTATGTACAAAATCAGAAAAACTAGAGTACAGATCATTGTAATTTACTAAATACATATTTTCTCCAAAAGTTTGTTTGATTTTTTTCCAACTAAATACACATTTTACACAAAGCTGAAACTATGTACAAAACCAGATTTTCATATGAAATTAAACCCAGATATAAGAATGAGTGACTGTAATGTGCAACTACATGCACCTTCACTGTACCTGTGATTGTGGCCTCGTTGCCCAAGCCTTTACAAGAGGCCCATTTTCATAGTTTGTCAGGAGACAAGCAACAGTGTACAACTGATGATGTCGCCAAACAGCCTCAGAGGAATCTCAGAGTCAAAGAGCTTGTGTTCTTTCACTCTGCGTATGCAGCGCTCTACATGCACCCTGATGTGTGCAATCTCCTGCGTTTCCCTGACCTCAGCAGCAGACATCTGGGATCTGCCAAAGAGAAAGGGTGGCCTGTAGATCTTACACGGCACAAACTCATCAATAAGAAAACCTCGGTCAACCATGATGGCCATTCCGGGTCTCAACAGGGGAATGATTCCAGACTCTCGCATGATCTGCTTGTCACTGATTGATCCTGCATACAGTGGAGAGATGAATGTATTGCTCCATGTGGAGCCATACCGATCAACCCTTTGAGAGTGCAGTGAGACTTGTATGCAGAGAAAACCTCCCTCTGTAGTAGAGGAGATGTTGGGCTCTGGCACCTCAGCTCAGTGCAGTCCAGAATAACAGCAGCGTCTGCGTAGTCTGGCATGCAATCCTTTATTTTCTCTGCAGGAATCCATATTCTGATTGCTCCGAGGACAGTGTGAAGGAAGTTGCTCCAGGTTGTGATGATCCGGCTAACTGTGGACTGGTGCACTCCATCACGGTCCGCTAGGTCACGCTGTTTGGAACCAAGGGCCAGGAAGTTGAGGAATAGAAACAGCTCATTTATTGGTTGCAGGGATCGAGCCTGTTCAAAAGAAATTCAAAGTTACATAAAGTTTCTCTCAAAGAAAGTAATAAACCATAACACACAGCTACAAGTAGAATGTGTAATCACAGTTGGATTGCTGATCACTCATGCTCAGGCTGCTGTTTTACTGTTTTCTTCTTATATGTATTTGGAGTGATACTTTTTATATTAACCATAGAGTTTATTGTTGAGTTTGTCCTTTGTCATACTGCCACACCATGGTGGATGCATTTTTATAGTAGTGTGCAAGAAGTAAACAAATATATTGATATTTTAACTAATTACTTGATTCAATTAATCCTGATCTTCATAATTTTGTTTGTAAACCATCACGAAAATTGTCATTTATTGTAAAAAAGTACTTACTGCTGCTGAACTGGGCTCTGGGAAAGTTCCTTGGTGTGCATGTCTCACATGGACCATAGATGGCAATGCAGGCTCTATCAAGGCCCAGAAGTGCATCAGGCTGGAATAAGACGTAAACCTTCAAATAAAAAAATACATTTCATAATATTAGGATTTAAAATTGTATTGCTGTTTATTATGGATTTAGAGGTATGATCATCACAAATTATCGACACTTGACAAGTAAATAGGTGAACTTTCCCTGACCACAGACAGCTACCACTTAAGTTAGCGACCTTTCACAACAATCACTCTGCTGAAGAAGGGGGAAAAACAAACAAACAAACAAACAAACATAAAAACAGCTCATCCAGCCAAAGCATCAGCTAACACGTTTTGACCACATTTTAGCTGATGCTTTGGCTGCTTTCAGAAGGGAGAGAACCATAATAATATGAAAAAAAAAAATGACATTGCAACTAACCTAATAAGGATCATCATTACTTTAATGCTGTAGCTGCAGGCTTAACATGGGTTTTAAAGAGTGGCTGGAGCCGGATGGAGTATTTACCTGGTGAAAAACCTGATGTCCTGGTCCGAGTGTGCAAAACGGTGGATGCCAAACCGCTGCCTCAATGCCATCGATGCCATCTCTTCCCTCAAGCGGTTGATCTCATCTCTGAGAAATTTATTTTCGTCAAGAGCAAGGTCTACAACTGCAGGATCAGGGGGGGGAGACGTAGTCGTGATCACTGACAGGGTTTACACCAACTGCATCCTCCTCCGGTGAGTCCTCCAAGTCAGCCGCTTCTGCTGGTCGCTGTCTCCTTTCCCAGACTCCCAGTCTTTGTGGTGGAAGAGAAAATCAGTGAGGGCACGACTCCCTTCTTCAGTAGCCGCCGTCCTGCTGTTTCACGAAAATCTTCCTGGATAAAATGCCGACTGCAAACCCGTGTGCGGTTGGTCACGGTGAAGTTGTCCCGGCGAATAGCTACCATCCATTTTCGTCTAGTTTCAGCATCAGCAGGCACAGAGTGAAAACTAATCACCGAGTTATACCTGCTTGACGCCTGACACAAGGGAACACAACAATGCTCCTGTCACTTTCTGAAGTTTTATTTTCTTCGGATGAGCCATTAGCCAAAATTTGCTGCTCTGCGTTGTTACCGGAAGTAATTGTGCTGTTTGAGAATCTAGCGGAAGTACGTCATTAATGGGTCTGCCATATCGCCTATTGACAAACATTCCTTTAGAAAACATCTGTCTAGGTAAAATAGACCATTTATTCTTGGAGAAACACCCTGAAAGACTTTTAAGAGGTGTGATTCAGGTTGTAATACTTTATACAAAAGTTATCACTTTGTGTATGTTTACGATACAAACTGTCTTTATGTATTGTTGTTATTTGTTGTAAAAATATCAATAAAAATAAAATTCTGAATCAATTCTCATATTAATTTCCAAAGATCTATTTTTCTTTTTCTTTTTTAGATGACCATTTAATGCTCGTTCTGGTTTGGTCCGTTAGCGGGTCCAGACCTGGGACCCGCTGGTTCCAGCTAGACTGCCGGGTCCGGGACCAGCGGGTCCAGACCTGGGACCCGGCTGGTTCCAGCTGGACTGCCGGGTCCGGGACCAGCGGGTCCAGACCTGGGACCCGGACTGGTCCTAGCTGGACTACCGGGTCCGGGACCAGCGGGTCCAGACCGGGGACCCGGCTGGTTCCAGCTAGACTCGCCTGTCCTGGACCCGGACTGGTCCTAGCTGGACTACCGGGTCCGGGACCAGCGGGTCCAGGTGCTCCTACCTTCCTCTGGACCTCCCACACGTTGATGAAGTTCTTGGCCAGCTGCGCGGACAGCAGGAACTCCCCGCGCAGCAGCGCGAGGCTCCGGGCCGCGCTGTTCCCGCCTCGGTAGGACAGCAGGCTGGACCCGCTGTGGAGGTCGAACACGGTCCAGTTCCAGAGCTGCGAGCCGGCGTCGCTGCTCACGATCACCTCCAGCGGAGCCGCCATCTTCATTCTAACACAGCACGCACGCGGGAAGCGTGTGACGCTGTGTGACGTCACGTCCGGGGCGGGACGAACCGGGAATTGATTTTTGTTTTTTTAAATTCTTTATTCGAAGTCGTCGTACCCATAGACATCATATACGTAGACACCCCATTGGACGCTGCTGGCCGCTAGGCTGACGTGCCTATCGGGCGGCCATCTTGGGTCAGACCACAGGTCAGACGGCTGCTGTCAGAATGAATGAAGGCTCCTCAGATCTCAGATTAATCACATGTAAGACAATTAAAAAATAAAATAAAATTTCACAATGAACACTTAAATGACTCTACCATTTCAATTACCAAGACAAACTGAAAAAAAAAACTTTATTTGGAAAACATTTATTTATTTAGAACAAAAACAATTTAAACTCAAGTGAACAAAGTCAAACTTTATTCACTTGATTCAAACTGGATCCAGAGTTCTGGAATCACTTTTATCCCATACTCTTTTGTATTACTATGTATTCAGTGTACATTCTTAACAAAGTTTAGAATAAATGAGTGAATGATTAATTCATCCATTCTTAATTAATAAGTGAATATTATTAATGAATATTAATAAATTAACTAATTACTCAATAAATTAATAATCAATGGATTAATTAACACATTATGAATGAATTATTAATAAATGTGAATGAATTACTTGATCATTAACTGATTTATTAATTAATTACATTTTATTGTTGTGTCAGGCTTATAGTGTTTTAATAACACAATAAAAGAATTAAAAAACACACACACAAATATATATATATATATATATATATATATATATATATATATATATATATATATATATGAAAAATACTTTATTCATCCCAGAAGGGAAATTCAGCATTTGGAAAAGCTCACTTTTTAAAAAAAATTAATACAACATTTATATGAAATGATATAACAATAATAAGTCAGTCAGCCTTGTTCTTTAAGGTGATGGCTGCTGGCAGGAATGAATTTCTGTATCTCTCCGTCCTACAGCGAACCTGAACCCTATATATATATGTGTGTGTACGTGTGTATATATATATATACATATATATATACACACACACACACACACGCACACACGCACACAATCACGCAAGATCTGGTTTATATTCCTCTATTTGAAGAAAAGTGGAGTTGCTTTGCAGGTTTGCCACTGTCAATACATAAACAAAATGTCATATATAAAGTTATGCAATCCTTTAATTCAGTCAAATAGTCCTGTGCAGCCCGTAAAAGGGTGGCATTTTCAGTCAGTCCATTTATCTAGAAATCGGCTGAAAATTCACTGGGTTAAGCAGGTCTGAACATGAGAAATACCACTGTCCTCAACAGGCACGCATTCACTCTGACGGCAGCCTGGTCTGACCCAAGATGGCCGCTCTGTCGGCACGTCTCAAACCCGCGAATGCTGGGTCTATCGATGTCTATGGTCGTACCCCCCAACTTCAATTCAACTTTTTTCTTTAATAATAAACTTTATTTAATAAAATGTACAAACAAATGTGGCAATTCACAATTGTGTAATTCTACAGAGGACCTAACAGCAACTCGTAGATGAGAAAATCACAGACAAAATTGATTAAAACAAGGTTAAAAAAAAGAAAAAAAGTTCTGTAATGCGTCGCTAGGTGGCAGCAGTTCGTAACAGCTCTCATAGCTTTTGTGTTTTTTTCAAATATAGTTGTCTTTTTTAAAGGGATATTGTGTAAGTTCTCCTGAGTTTTATTCACAAAAACTGATTTTTTGGTTCAAAAGTGTTTTTTCATTAATCAGTAATCACTCCCATCAACAAACTGAAGTGCTCCTCTAAGTTCTAACTTTGCCGTTCGTATCATTCATTTACACATCGAGCGGGGCGGCTCGGTGGGGGCTGCCATGTCGTATCGCCATGTTTTTGCGTTCAGGAGAAGCGTGACAGCAGGAAAACACAGAAACTCACCGGACACACCGGAGTTTTCAGCTCAGTTCGAGGTAATGCCTTTGAAAAGTCACCGCGCTGCAGTGGGAGAAACCAGCGTCTGACTGATGCTGCGTTCACGTGCAGTCGGGCAGACGGCCGTTGGTAACAAACCAGATGTCATTTTAATCAATGAAGCCGAGCGAAATACGGTAAAACATGGGTCAGGGAAAACAATACGACATCGCCATGACAACCGAACAGATGTGGACTGATGTCACTGTAACTGACGGACCACGTCTTCACATAGAGGCCGGTGATAACTTTACATGCAGCGGCTGTCGTCGGTCTGTCCGGATTCACGCGAACGCAGCATGAAAAGTACGAGGGAGCTGCTCGCGATTACACAGTGTCCCTTTAATTGACATTACTTGTCAGATTAGGTTTTTCTGGGAGGACTTTTTATGCTGGTTTGAAGGCTGTGCAACTCAGGAGATTTTTCTTCATATATTTGGCTTTTTTTACTACTTGTTTTGATGTGTATCCATGGCAATAGAAAAATAGTTTACCACAGGGATCAACTGTTAAAACTCTCCCAAACCAAGTTTATTAGCGAAATAACACATCAAATCCCAGTGGAGTTAGAGAGAAAGAGACAAGAGCACCTAACTGCAGTTACAATGACCGGCCTGGGTGCCGCCATACATCCAATCCATACAGGAAGTCTCATGTGGAAGTTAGTTAAATACCGCCAAGAGTACATATCTGCAGTTTGCAAACAGATGTGTATAGTGTAGTCGGGTGGTTAGGGGTCAGGGTTAGGGTCAGATTTTAGTAAGTTACATGAAAAAGAAACTTCCGATTGGAACTCCAGGTGTGGATTGGATATATGGTGACGTACCGTGACTGCAGTTGAGTTCCTCTCGAAAGAGAAGAGGATGCAGGGCAGGGGTAAGGCAGAGAGAAAAACGGTGGAGATTTAAACCGTTTCTTCCAACTGTTGTGATGGGTAACGTGAGATCGCTAGCTAACAAGATGGACGAGCTCGAAGTGCTAACAAGGTCTCAGAAAGAGTACAGAGAATGCAGTATCATGTGTTTCACCGAGACTTGGCTGCATGAACACATCCCGGACTGTAATGCGTCTGTACACGGCTTCAAGACGGTCCGTGCAGACCGAAATAAACAGCTCAGCGGGAAGCGGAAGGGAGGCGGAATTGCAGTGCTGGTCAATCAGCGTTGGTGCCATCCAGGACACGTCACTGTCAAGGAGAAGATCTGCACAAGAGACATTGAACTGTTAGCTGTGAGTTTCCGTCCATATTATTTACCCAGAGAGTTTGCCTGTGTTATTCTGGTAGCGGTTTATATAATACCAGGTACCGCACCAGAGACAGCCTGTGATGTCATCAGCTCCGTTGTGGCTAAACTACAAACACAGCATCCAAACTCATTCATGGCGATCTCTGGAGACTTCAACAACGTCTCCCTCTCTGCTACGTTGCCAACTTTCCAGCAGTTTGTCAGCTGCTCCACCAGAGAAAATAAGATGTTGGACTTATTTTATGCAAATACAAAGAATGCATACAGCTCCTCTGCCCTGCCTCCTTTAGGAAGATCAGATCATAATCTGGTTCTTCTCACCTCACCTACAAGCCCATCGTTCAGCAGCAGGCAGTCATTAGGAGGACGATTAAAACCTGGTCTACTGAGGCTGAAGATGCTCTGAGAGGGTGCTTTGAGGCCACAGACTGGAATGTCCTCTGTGAACCTCATGGAGATGACATCAACACCATGACTGAGTGTGTGACAGATTACATAAACTTCTGTGTGGACAACATCGTTCCAACAAGAACAGTGAGGTGCTTCCCCAATAACAAACCCTGGATCACCAGTGACCTGAAAAAGCTGCTGAACATCAAAAAGAAAGCTTTCAGGGATGGAGACAGGGAGTTACTGAAGACCACACAAAAACAACTGAAAACACAGACTAAGAAGTGAAGGAGGACTACAGGAAGAAGTTGGAGAGCAGCTCCAGCAGAACAACGTGAGGGATGTGTGGTCGGGAATGAAGAAAATCACTGGCTTCAAGTTAAAGGGGGACCAGACTGATGGAGGTCTGGACAGAGCTAACGAACTGAACATGTTCTTCAATAGGTTCAGTTCCCCCCCTGCCGACAACCCAACACACCACACACCCTCCATGAGCCCACAGCTTTCCTGTCCCACCCCCACTCTGTCACCCTGCACCTCAGTCATGGACCTGAACACAACCTCCTCTCCCCCCACATCAGGACATCCTGAGACCTCCTCTGTGTCCACATCAGGACATCCTGAGACCTCCTCTGTCTCCACATCAGGACATCCTGAGACCTCCTCTATGTCCACATCAGGACATACTGAGACCTCCCTCTGTCTCCACATCAGGACATCCTGAGACCTCCTCTGTCTCCACATCAGGACATCCTGAGACCTCCTCTGTCTCCACATCAGGACATCCTGAGACCTCCTCTGTCTGCTATAGCTGCTTTGCTATGTGAGAAGCTCCATAACTTCCAGGTGGATCCTCCACAACCACCTGGATCTCTACTACCTCACAAACAGACCACAGTTTGTGAGACTGAAAGGTTGTGTGTCTGAGATGGTGATCAGCAGCACTGGAGCACCACAAGGAACTGTACTCTCACCATTCCTCTTTACACTGTACACCTCAGACTTCCAGTACAACTCTGATCCTGTCATCTGCAGAAATACTCTGATGACTCTGCAGTTGTGGGGTGTATCAGTGATGGACAAGAAGCCGAGTACAGGGAACTGGTCAGTCAGTTTGTGAAATGGTAACAATCAGCTCATCTTAAATACCAGCAAGACTAAAGAGATGATTGTTGACTTCAGGAGGAGCAAGAATAAGCAGCATAGTCCTGTCTACATCCTGGAAGAGGAGGTGGAGGTGGTGGAGAACTACAAATACCTGGAGTTCAGCTGGACAACAGACTCGACTGGAAATGCAACACTGACTACATCTACAAGAAAGGTCAGAGCAGACTCTACAGACCAGAACCAGAACCAGAACCAGGAAATGCAACAGTGACTACATCTACAAGAAAGGTCAGAGCAGACTCTACAGACCAGAACCAGGACCAGAACCAGAACCAGGAAATGCAACACTGACTACATCTACAAGAAAGGTCAGAGCAGACTCTACAGACCAGAACCAGGACCAGAACCAGAACCAGGAAATGCAACACTGACTACATCTACAAGAAAGGTCAGAGCAGACTCTACAGACCAGAACCAGAACCAGGACCAGAACCAGAACCAGGAAATGCAACAGTGACTACATCTACAAGAAAGGTCAGAGCAGACTCTACAGACCAGAACCAGGACCAGAACCAGGACCAGGAAATGCAACACTGACTACATCTACAAGAAAGGTCAGAGCAGACTCTACAGACCAGAACCAGAACCAGGACCAGAACCAGAACCAGGAAATGCAACAGTGACTACATCTACAAGAAAGGTCAGAGCAGACTCTACAGACCAGAACCAGGACCAGAACCAGGACCAGGACCAGAACCAGGAAATGCAACACTGACTACATCTACAAGAAAGGTCAGAGCAGACTCTACAGACCAGAACCAGGACCAGAACCAGGACCAGAACCAGAACCAGGAAATGCAACAGTGACTACATCTACAAGAAAGGTCAGAGCAGACTCTACAGACCAGAACCAGGACCAGAACCAGGACCAGGACCAGAACCAGGAAATGCAACACTGACTACATCTACAAGAAAGGTCAGAGCAGACTCTACAGACCAGAACCAGGACCAGAACCAGGAAATGCAACACTGACTACATCTACAAGAAAGGTCAGAGCAGACTCTACAGACCAGAACCAGGACCAGGACCAGGACCAGAACCAGGAAATGCAACACTGACTACATCTACAAGAAAGGTCAGAGCAGACTCTACAGACCAGAACCAGGACCAGAACCAGAACCAGAACCAGGAAATGCAACACTGACTACATCTACAAGAAAGGTCAGAGCAGACTCTACAGACCAGAACCAGGACCAGAACCAGAACCAGAACCAGGAAATGCAACATTGACTACATCTACAAGAAAGGTCAGAGCAGACTCTACAGACCAGAACCAGGACCAGAACCAGGAAATGCAACAGTGACTACATCTACAAGAAAGGTCAGAGCAGACTCTACAGACCAGAACCAGGACCAGAACCAGAGACTTGAAGAAACTAAACAAGCTGACCGTCAGGTTCACTGTAGGACGGAGAGATCCAGAAATTCATTCCTGCAGCAGCATCACCCTGAAGAACAAGACTGACTGATAATTGTTATCGTGTTATTTCATATAAATGTTACATTGTTTAAAAAAAGAGAAGAAAAGAAAAGAAAAAAGAGTGAGCTTTTTACAATGTTGAATTTCCTTTCTGGGATAAATTAAGTATTTTTCATTTCATTCCATTTGGGAATGTCTGGGATATTCTGTCATATCTGAGAATATCTGGGATGTTATAATGCATCTTGGAATACCTGGGATTTTTTTGTCATATCTGGGAAAGTCTGGGATATTCAATCTAAGTTCTCTGCCATCCATCACTTTATATCTAAAATACAGTTTAAAAGGGTGTTAACTGGCTCCAGGTCATCAGGAGACACAGTGATGTAAAGCTGGGTATCATCAGCATAGCTGTGAAAGTCAATGCCGTGTCTCCTGATGACGTCCCCAAGTGGTAACATGTAAAGGTTAAAAAGAACTGGGCCTAAAATTGATCTTTGGGGAACCCCACATTTTACTTTATGGGTCCTTGAAGAGCATGTGTCCAAACTTTACAAAAAAAAGTCAATCTGTGAGATAGGAGTAAAACCATTTTAAAACAGTACCTGAGAGGCCCACTGAACTTCTCAGTCTGTGTAATAAAACCTGGTGATCTACTGTGTCAAATGCCGCACTTAAATCCAGTAGAACCAGAACAGAAAGATTCTGTGCGTCCAAATGACATCTGAAGTCATTAACAATCTTTAAAAGGGCCGTCTCAGTACTGTGGTTTGTTCTAAAACCAGACTGGCATTTTTCCAAAATATTGTTTCTATTCAAAAACTCATGTAGCTGAATAAAAACAACTTTTTCGATCATTTTACTTAAAAACGGTAAGTTGGATACTGGTCTGCAGTTATCAAGGATGTTGGGGTCTAAACTACTGTTCTTCAGATGGGGCATCACCACCGCCATTTTAAAGGCTGATGGGAAAACACCCATCTGAGGAGATCACAATGTTTAAAAGCTCATGTTCAAGGAAACCATAAAATTTCTTTAAAGCGTTATTCTCAGCAACCTTCTTACAGATAAATGATACATGTGTTTTCCAATTAAATTTTTTAACACTGAAAACACCCAACACTCATACTGCACTCTAATGAGCGACTGATCAGAGATATACGCATCTTTATTGAAAAGTAATCTCTCTATTCCTGGCACGAATAACATCTATGAAGTTTTTTAACATTAACTCATTGACCGCTAGATGTTTTCAGAGCAGATCTCCATATTGCCAGGATTTTTAAGCATTTTCATATTTTTGGAGAGCCACAGAATATTGTGTACTATGCCTGGTACAACTTAGTTTATTTAACTTTATGGCATTTTTAAAACTAGCATCACTGGGTCGGCTAGACGTTGCTCTCATTGCAGCAGACTGTGGTCATCTGATAGCTCTGGGTGTCCGGCGTGCAGTGCATGATGCTCCTGGTGGAAGCGATGGAGCTCATCTGAGTCCAGTTTCTCCGCGAGCTCCTTTCCAAAGATGAGCAGCGTTACCATGGAAACAGGCTCCACAGAGCAACTGGAACAGCAATGTTACCAGAATACCAGTAAACAGTTCATTTTGGGGAAAGAAATCTTTGTCACAAGTCCAAAACTTCCATAATGAATGGGAACTGATGTCTCCGTCCACTTTCCAGTTCATGAGTGACACAAACAGTCAATTCAGAGGCTCCAAACCAACTGACTGATTGACAGCTGCTTGTCCCGCCTCCCTGTCTCGTGTTGTCTGTTGTGACAGCACACAACGATCAGACGGTTGTCTGTCTGGTGCCGTTCTTGTAGTGTGACCTACACTACATGTGATTTCATGACACAATGTCTGTTAATCTGACATAGCGACCGTCGTGAACCATGACAAAAATAGTGCAGTCTGATCCTGAAACTATTTGTTTCTGTCTTTTTCCGTTCTTCAGTAATCTGCAGTAGAACATGAGGTAGTTGCAGCAAAAATGCTGCTTTTCACAAAAAGCCGAGAAAAAAGCGTTTATGCAGCGATGCACTTCAAGTGGAAAAGTGACTTTTATGCAGATATTTTTACTTTAGTAACACCTCCAACATCTGAACAGCTGTTTACTTCTATGAAACAACAACACTGAGGAAAGAGTTTTGGCGGAAAATAATTATTCACCAGCTGTATAAGCCACAAGTTTGTTACACAACATAACATTTGACAGAAATGTCTGCCTTTCTATCCCGTCCTGATTTCTTATATTTTTGCATGTTTGTCACTTAAATGTTTCAGATCATCAAACAAATTTAAATATTAGACCAAGATAACACAAGTAAACACAAAATGCAGTTTTTAGATGAAGGTTTTTATTAGTAAGGGGGGGGGAATCCAACCCTCCATGTCCCTGTGTGAGAAAGTGATCTTCCCCTAAACCTAATAACTGCTTGTTCCACCTTAGCAGCAACAACTGCATCAAGCGTTTGTGATAACTGGCAGTGAGTCTCTACAGCGCTGTGGAGGAATTTTGTTCCACTCATCTTTGCAGAATTGTTGTAATTCAGCCACATTGGAGGCTTTTCCAGCATGAACCGCCTTTTTAAGCTCATGCCACAGCATCTCAATGGGATTCAGGTGGGGGCTTTGACTAGGCCACTCCAAAGTCTTCATGTTGTTGTTCTTAAGCCATTCAGAGGTGGACTTGCTGGTGTGTTCTGGATCATTGTTCTGCTGCAGAACCCAAGTGCGCTTCAGCTTGAGGTCACCAACAGATGGCCGGACGTTCTCCTTCAGGATTTTTTGGTAGAAGCAGAATTCATGGTTCCATTTACCACAGCAAGTCTTCCAGGTCCTGAAGCAGCAAAACAGCCCCAGACCATCACACTACCACCACCATGTTTTACTGTTGCTATGATGTTCCTTTTCTGAAATGCCGTGTTCCTTTTTACGCCAGATGTAATGGGACCTCCACCTTCCAGAAAGTTCCACTTTGTCTCGTCAGTCCACAGAGTATTTTCCCAAAAGTCTTGGGGATCATCAAGATGCTTTCTGGCTAAACTGAGACGAGCCTTTATGTTCTTTTTGCTCAGCAGTGGTTTTGGTCTTGGAACTCTGCCATGCAGCCATTTTTGCCCCCCAGTCTCTTTCTGATGGGGGAGTCATGAACACTGACCTTCATTGAGGCAAGTGAGGCCTGCAGTTCTTGGATGTTGTTCTGGGGTCTTTTGTGACCTCTTGGATGAGTCGTCGCTGTGCTCTTGGGGTCATTTTGGTCGGCCGGCCCTCTCCTGGGAAGGTTCACCACTGTTCCATGTTTTCACCATTTGTGGATAATGGTTCTCACTGTGGTTCTCTGGAGTCCCAAAGCTTTAGAAATGGCTTTGGAACCTTTTCCAGACTGATAGATCTCAATGACTTTGTTTCTCATTTGCTCCTGAATTTCTTTGGATGGCAGCATGATGTCTAGCTTTGGAGGATCTTTGGTCTACTTCACTTTGTCAGGCAGGTCCTATTTAAGGGATTTCTGATGGAGAACAGGTGTGGCAGTAATCAGGCCTGGATGTGGATAGAGAAGCTGAACTCAGCTTTCCAAAGATGATGAACCACAGTTCAATGTTTCCAGGGGGGGGGGGGGCTACTTTTCTACATAGGACCATGGAGGTTTGGATTTTTCCCCCTTACTAATAAAAACCTTAATTTAAAAACTGCATTTTAACAGTTTTAACTGCAAACAACACACATCTTACACACACAGTCATGACCGGGGGGTGGGGGGGGGAACAGGGTCCTTTCATACCCCGGTCTCCCGGGCGCTACTGGGGAGGAGGGGAGTAGTGGCTGCTCCACGCGCTAGTGGTTAAGGCTGGCTGCGGGGGATCTGCTGGCCTGGGGGATGCCTGGCCTGCTGCGTCCGGGGGTGGGGGGATGGGGGGTGGGTGGGGTGGTGGGGAACGTGTTGGGGGCTTGGAGCTGGCGGCTCCTTCCCCGGCCCGAGCTACCACTCAGGAGGCACGAGGGCATGGGCAAGAGAGAGGTGGGTATGTGAGAAATTAAGAAAGAATATTGTGAAAGAGGTAATGTGGGAGGGAGGAACTTGGGCTGGAAGAGGAAGGAGATGTGGGTAAGTGGTTGGAGGGGAAAGGGGGAGGAGATGTGGGTAAGTGGTTGGAGGAAAGGGGGGAGGAGATGTGGGTAAGTGGTTGGAGGAAGGGGGAGGAGATGTGGGTAAGTGGTTGGAGAAGGGGGGATGGAGGAAGGAGTGGCATGCTCGTGAGTGTCTAGTAAGGATGGTCGTGAGGGGCTGAAGGAAGGAAGGGCGGGACTGTGATAGGTCAGAGGGATGGGCGGGGCTGGACATGTAAGGGGGGACTGTATGGGGTATTGGGGGTATAGGGAGGTGGGGGCGTATGTGTGGGGGGGGTGGGGAGGGGTTGGTGCAGTTATGTGGGGGGAGTACATGTGTGTGTTAGAGGGTATGAGGAGGTGGGGGTAGGTGTGGACGGTAGAGGGAGGAGAGTGTTGGGGGGTGGAGGGGGAGTGGGTGTGGGTATGTAAGGTCGGAGAGCGGGTGGGTGGGTGTATGTGTGTGTGGGGGGGGGTACATGGAGGTGTTGGGGTAGGTGTGTGGGGAGTGTGTGTGTGAGCGTGGTGGCGGGGTAGGGGGTGGTAGCAGGGGTGGCGTCCTGGTGTCAGGTGTGTGGGGCAGAGACGTTGGAGTGGGGGCTGGCCTGCCCTGGGGGGTGTCGTCTGGGGGGTCCGGTCCTCCTGGGTTTCAGTTGGGCCGCCTGGGTCGGGGGGGGGGGGGGTGGCTGCTCCTGGGCGCTTGGGCCCTGGGCCCGGCGCTGTCTCCGCTCCGGGGGACGCCCGGCGCCTGGTGGGGTCGGCAGTTGCTGGTCTTGGTCCGCTGGGGCCTGGGCCCCAGACCGCGGGGGGCTCGGCTGGGGCCACCTTTGCTGCCCTTCGGGATGCATGTCCGCTCTTTGGGGGGGGGGGGGGTAGCTGGGATCTGGGCCTCTGGGTGGCTGCTCGGGGCCTGGGTCGTGAGCCTTGCGGGCTTCCTCCCCGGCGGGACGAGGCTGCACCCGCATGACTGTATCACCACGGAGACCCTTTATTATGCATGTTGACACTGTGACACTGTTTCCATTGCGCTGACTAGGTTGTACCTCTTCTCTACTTCCCATTGCGATGACTAGGTTGTACCTCTTCTCATCTTTCCATTAGTGATGACTCAGGTTGTACCTCTTCTCAATTTTCATTATGATGACTAGGTTGTACCTCTTCTCTGCCTCCCATTGCGATGACTAGGTTGTACCTCTTCTCTGCTTCCCATTGCGCTGACTAGGTTGTACTCTTTCTCTACTTCCCATTGCGATGACTAGGTTGTACCTCTTCTCTACTTCCCATTGTGCTGACTAGGTTGTACCTCTTCTCTCGTAGTTCTGCGTGTGTTTGTATGATCTGAGGATATCTAAGCCACCTGCAGGTCCTCCTGTAGGGGATTGCTTGTTTTGTTTTCCAACAGAGACCTTGGTTGTTTAGGGATCGTGGTACAGATGTACCAGTGAACTGTGTAAGTGGATTCATGTTTTCTCTCCTCTCTCTCTTCCTCTTCCTTACTCCTTTCTCTCTGTTTCACTTTCTATCATTACCTCTGTTAACTTTCATTTCTCCCTTGTCAGGCCCAGCAGTATGAAATGGAATGGTGTAATAGACAAATGTTTAAATAAAGAAATAAAATGAATAAACATGATATCAAGTGGAGCCTTATATTCATAAAGCTCCGCTTGATAAAGCAAAACTGTTCAACAGAATAAAGCAATCAGATTTCCATTCTGCTGCTACCATGCTGTACAGGACAAGTAAAGAAAAAAAAATAAATAAAAACTGCATTTTGTGTTTACTTGTGTTCTTTGTCTCACATTTAAATTTGTTTGATGATCTGAAACATTTCAGTCTGAAGGAGGCTCTTTTTGCAGCTGTAAACTCCTGGTTTTCAGTTGTTCAGGGCCGGCTGGCCGTCGTAACCCTCCTGTGTCTCCTCATCATGGTCCTGGTGTCTTGTAAGTTGTCCTGTCTGGTCCTGACCTGGACCTCCGCTCCGTCCCGTGTCGGGACGTTCAGTCATTCTGGTCATGTGACAGCAGGTGTTGGAGGTGGTTTCCTCCTGATGAACAGCACGTCGCCGTCAGGCAGCAACTCGGACGTATTTGTCTCTGTTTCCGACCCTGCTGATGTAAACAGTCTGTGTCTCGTCAGGTTAATTAGTTCTGACTCATTGCTCTGGTTAATCCTCCTTCCTCTGTCACATCGGCCAATCAGAGCCGCTCGTGTCATCCTCTCCCCCTCCCCCACCCGTGTGTGTGCGTCCAGTCTCTCTCCAGCAGTCTGGTTGCGGTGGCAGCAGCCGTTGGTGGACGGACTCTATGAAGTTGCCGGGGTTGCTTTCCTCTGAGAGGAGACCACAGCCTGCGGACCCCCAACTCTCTCCCAGTGTGAGTAACCTTCAGTGGTGTCTACCTGCCAGGTGTGACATCACTGCTGCTCTTCCAGATGATGTCATCACTGCATCAACCCGCAGCTGTTTGCAGTAGAAATATTTGACCTGCTCTGAAAACGACTAGGTCCACCTGTCTGGACTCTGTCCTGGTCTGTTTGCAGGTCGGGGGTCAGGCTTCAGGACCAGGTGTGGTCGGAGGGTACAGCGTCAACGCTGAGCGATGAAGCCCGGAGGGATCGGCCGTAGGGTCAACGAGGAGAAGCCCGGCGCCATCCCCACCCCGCCGCCTTCTACGCTTCGAGGACGAGACGGAGATGGAGGCGGAGTTTCGTTACCTGGAGCGGAGCCGGGGGGGCCGGCCAGGACGGCGGTCCTCGTGTGCAAACCAGACCTGGAATCTGCCCACGTGAGCTGGGAGGGGCGGGGGCTGCAGCAGCGAGGATGCAGCAGAGGGAGGCTGTCAGGTCAGCATGACCCCTCTGGTGGGACTGTCGACCTGGACCAGAACCTGCGTGGACACCCCCTACCCGAGGCCAGGCGGCGGCCACGGAGCGGCGCCGCCTCAACCTGCGCACCGAGCCGCTTTTAGAGAGACCTGGGCACGGCTGCGTGGCGTCAAACGGGGAGGAGGCGGGGACACGCAGGTGAGACCAAAGCCTGCTCACTTGAAAATGAATGGAACTCAGCCACATGGAGCTCCGCCCACTATCGACCTGCCAATCAACCCTTATGCCTCTACCACAGAGAAGCCTCACGGCATGCCGCCCCTCAGACTCTCCCGTCTTCAACTACCCAGCTTCCTGGTCTCCCTCTGCTGTGACATCACTGATGATGTCAGACCAGACATCACTGATGATGTCACAGGGTGGGATATCCAGTCCGGCAGGACAGGGTCTGAACCAGGACTGCCAAGAACACCAGAAACCTGCCACCACCAAGTCCCAGAGAGAAAGCTCCCACCTCTGGATGGAGGTTGTTCCTCCACCTCTCCTTCTCCTCCTCCTCATCATCACTATCATCATCATCATCATCATCATGGAGGAGGTCAAAGATTACAGGTGAAATAGTCTCACCTGAGACACCTGGTCTGACAGATAACCAGACCACGTGAGACCGTCTGTGTCTCAAACCGCACACCTGCCCGAGTTCACTGGAACTCAGTGTGTAGTGCGCACTGTGTACTTCTACTGAAGTGCGCACTATTGTCGCTAAATGCTGACACAAACAAAACACTCCACTGACAGGAAGTGACGGACTAGCTTTGCCCGCTAACGTGAGCCAACCGCGGCCTCAAACACACGACCAGATCATAACTGTCATCAGGGAATGAACAGCTTTGCAGCTACATATACATTAGTAATTACTGTATGTTAAAAATGTTACCCCTTAAATCAGTACAACACCGCCTCCGCTGCAGGCAGGGGGCGCCACTGATTCGTTCACCGCCGTTATTCAGCTCTGAAAGCAGTTTGAAAGTCCTGCCTCTTCCTTTACGTCAGCAAGATGGTGTCATTTAGTGTGAGTACTGTGCTTCGTTCTGCACTTCGTTTTTGGCCTTTATTAGGGCATCTGGGTATGTCAGACTACTGAATTTTAGCTAAAATGACAGCGCAAACGCACTACACACTCATGGATAGTGCAGTGCTCAAGTGTGTGGTTTGAGACATGGCCCAGGTCTGTGTGGTCTCACCTGGTTCACTCGATCACTGTCCGACACGACCATTTATTCACCGACGTGACCGTTCACTATCTGACACGACCATTTATTCACCGACGTGACCGTTCACTATCTGACACGACCGTTTACTCACCAACGTTACCGTTCACTATCTGACACGACCGTTTACTCACCAACGTTACCGTTCACTATCTGACACGACCGTTTACTCACCAACGTTACCGTTCACTATCTGACACGACCGTTTACTCACCAACGTTACCGTTCACTATCTGACACGACCGTTTACTCACCAACGTTACCGTTCACTATCTGACACGACCGTTTACTCACCAACGTTACCGTTCACTATCTGACACGACCGTTTACTCACCAACGTTACCGTTCACTATCTGACACGACTGTTTACTCACCGACGTGACCGTTCACTATCTGACACGACTGTTTACTCACCGACGTTACCGTTCACTATCTGACACGACCGTTTACTCACCAACGTTACCATTCACTATCTGACACGACCGTTTACTCACCAACGTTACCGTTCACTATCCGACACGACCGTTTACTCACCGATGTTACCGTTCACTATCCGACACGACCGTTTATTGGCTGACGTGACCGTTCACTATCTGACACGACTGTTTACTCACCGACGTTACCGTTCACTATCTGACACGACTGTTTACTCACAGCCGTTACCGTTCACTATCTGACACGACTGTTTACTCACCAACGTTACCGTTCACTATACGACACGACCGTTTACTCACCGACGTTACCGTTCACTATCTAACCCGACCGTTTACTCACCAACGTTACCGTTCACTATCTGACACGACCGTTTACTCACCGACGTTACCGTTCACTATCTGACACGACCGTTTACTCAACAACGTTACCGTTCACTATACGGCACGACTGTTTACTCACCGACGTGACCGTTCACTGTCTGACACGACTGTTTACTCACCGACGTTACCGTTCACTGTCCGACACGACCATTTACTCACCGACGTGACCGTTCACTATCTGACACGACTGATTGCTAAGCGACGATTACCGTTCACTATACTGACACGACCGTTTACTCACACGACGTTACCGTACACTGTCCGACACGACCGTTTACTCACCGACGTTACCGTTCACTATCTGACACGACCGTTTACTCACCGACGTTACCGTTCACTGTCCGACACGACCGATTACTCTCAAGCGTTACCGTTCACTATCTGACACGACCGTTTACTCACCAACGTTACCGTACACTGTCCGACACGACCGTTTACTCACCGACGTTACCGTACACTGTCCGACACGACCGTTTACTCACCGACGTTACCGTTCACTATCTGACACGACCGTTTATTCACCGACGTGACCGTTCACTATCTGACACGACCGTTTACTCACCA